>APFE030539293.1:0-29440 GCA_000404065.3 Pinus taeda | reverse complement strand
AAATCCCATTTTCTTGGAACATCGCACCAATGACCCCAAACAAGCCCTCGAAACCCTCAAAACCCTTATTGAACTCTGGTTTAGGTTCTTATTGCCATATTTAGCTTTTTTCCTACTCTACTTGATAATGAGTGCTCTCAAAAACTTATTATGAAATAAACTATGTGGTCATTTGATTTCTGTATTTAGCCTTTTTCCTATACCTTTGGTCATTATCTCTTGTCTATTGTTCATATCCAGTGTTGCCACTTCTGCAATGTTTATTTCATTTATTGGTCTGTAATAGTATTATGAATTAGAAGATTGGTTTTCTCGTTCATCGAACAACAACAAATCATTATGTAGCTTTGCTGGAATATTCCTCTTGTTAATGAAAAATTTTCTTCTTCCCGGGCAATTTTTGGTCAAATTACAATTATTTAATTATTGGTTTTGTCTCTTGCATAGAGTCTCTACACCTGCTCGCAACTTTGAATCTACCCTATCGAATCTGAAAAATGACTGAAATAATAATCCTAACGCCCTCAGAATCCTATAACACAAATTTCATTATTTCTTTCCTTTTTATAAATAGATGTCAACTATATTTTAAAGATAATTGGGGAAGGGAAAATAACAACTAGAGATCGCATGGCGATTTGCCATCTCACTTCTTAGATGAAGGATGCCTTTGTTGGTACTAATTCTAGGCCAGCAATTACCTCTCCTCTTGGCATCAAGGACAGAGAACAGGCTCTACCTGTCAACAGATAAAATGTGTTCAGGCTCTCTGATGTTAACAAGCCTTCAGAATTGTCTCTGTATATAACATTTCTGTTTTTTTGTTTGTCCCCTTCTCTATTATTTTACAGGAAAATTTTGTTCACAATGATGGGCTACCATAGTTGGGCTTCATGCCTTGGCTATCTTGATGTATAGTTCTATATATACATGAATAAATGATACGAGTTATACTTAACTGTTGCAGTTTGTAGCCACCCCAATTGAAATTTTTGTGTCCTGTTTATTTTTGGGGATGAGAAGGTCATTAAATGATGCCAATTTTACTTAACTGTCGCAGTTTGTAGCAACCTCAATTGAAATTTTTTTGTCCTATTTCTTTTGGGGGTTGATAAGATCATTAAATGATGCCAGTTTTACTCAACTATTGCAATTTGTAGCCACCTCAATTGAAATTTTTGTGTCTTGTTTTTTGTGGGGTTGAGAAGAGATTTGGGTTTAGGTATGGTTATTGGTCAGAAATGCATAGGAGGATGATTAAACTTCATTTGCTTAAGGATTTAGGTTATTCTCATATTTACAGCAATTATACTGGGTGTGACTCTTTGGTCATGTGGTGGTGAAGATCTAGACATGGGGTGTGTTGCTATATTAGTGATCTATGTTTGGACTTGGAACCTCAATTTGAATTTGAAGGTTTTCATATTAGTGATCTAGGACCTGGAACCTGAATTTTAATTTGAAGGTTTTCATATGGAAAAAAATATAGAGATGGGGTGTTGTTATTTTAGTGATCTATGTTTGGACATGGAACTAGGATTTTGAATATCTGAATTTAAATTTGAAGGTTTTTCCTACTCTACCTAATAATGAGTGCTCTCAAAAACTTATTATAAGATAATACTGTCTAGTCATTTGATTTTTGTATTTAGCCTTTTTCATATGCAACTTGATAATAAGTGCTCTCAATTTCTCAAGTGTCCCGTCAATGAATAAAATTATCAGTTGCTTTTTGACATTTAATAAAACTTATTATGAGGTAGATTGCCTCCTCATTTGAGACTGTTTGGTCATTTGATTTTTGTATGTAGCCATTTTCCTAAGCCTTTGTCCATTATCTCTTGTCCAGATTTGGAATGGAATGTTATTATTGAATTCCTTATTATATCAATAGACCAATGATTATTTTGTTATGAATCTTGGTTACTGCGACTGATGGGATTTTACCAAGGTCTATTTCAATGCGACATGGTCTATCAGTTATCAATAATCTTGAAGTGCTTGACTGAGATTTACCCGGACAATAGTTATCCTCTTGAATGAGCCTTCAAGGGGATGGGGATCGGTTCTAACCTGTTGACCTTGTCGACTTGGCCCGAAAGCTAACCCTAGCTATCTCACAAAGTTACTCATTGATTCCTTTTTCATTAATTTCCTTTTCCCTTTTAGCTACAACCACTGAAATAATAGTTTTCAGATCGAGTTTAATAGAAGCCATAAATAGTTTTGCTAATTAACCCAGCCGCTTCGAGTATAACTAATTAACCAGCAATGAAGAAAACTATTTTTCACAGAATAACTTATAGAAATAGCTTTATCCTAATTAATATTTTACAAGAAGACATATTCCATTGAAAATTTATTTTCAACACAGAGTTAGGTTGCCATAAGAAATCACTACTAGGTTGTAAGCCAAAATGTTTTTGTGACAAGAAAAAGACACAATCTAGTGTTGTAAGCCAAAAAATTTCTGTGACAAGAAATAGATACAATCTAGTGTTGTAAGCCAAAATGTTTTTGTGCCAAGAAAAAGATACAATCCATCCAAAATCCACATCATAATGTGGTTAGAACCAAAAACATATGACACTCCTATTCTTTATGGCCCTAAGAATATTGAGTGCCAAAACTCCCCAAGTTACCTTCTTGAGCCAGGTAGGTTGACCTACTACTCAAGGGTTGATTAGGAAATGGTTGATTGTTGCCATATGATTGATTCCAATTTACAGCTTCCTACCATGAAGGTACTTAGTACCCATATCTCACATTTGCACTACTGACCCCTGCATTAAGTGGAGGTGTGTAATGAGCATATAGAGAATTGACACCAACTCTGCTAGGAGCAAGGCAAGTGGGTAAACCCTCAATTTCATAATGGGGATATTGAATGTTTATGAGATCTTGGAATAATGGTATATTTTCTACAATGGAGTCCAATGAGTTTGAAATAATCCTGGTTTCATCAACTATTCTTGTATCATTGATCATCCCTTGTTCCTTTTCAAGCATTTGTTGTGCCTTTCGTTTTTCCGTTTCTTGTCTTGCCATTTTCTTTTGTTGGTCCTTAACTTGCCTTGCTTTATCTCTTTCAATCCTTTCATCTACTCGACGTTGTGCTGCAACAATCCTTGTTGCCTTCTTCTCCTTGACTAGATCCTTATTTTTCTGTTTTAATTCTTACATTTCAAATTTCCTTTTTTCAGACTCAACTAACAGGCTTATATAGTCCTCTAAGGTGAGTAACTGTGAGCTTCGGCCGAGATGAAGACTAACCAATGCACCTTGCTTTTTTTTCATTGATACTCTCTCTACTGGTAGCTTGAGGAACCGTCCAAGTGTCTTCTCCACCCCTCCCATCTTAATGTCATTGCTTGGTACTTCCATTTCAGTATCTATTGGAACTATTTGAACCATATCATTATCTTCATTTGATGCCTCATTATGTCCTTCATCTTCTTCCATTGATCTATTTTCCACAAAAAAAATGAACAATTTCACTGTTCAATTCTGCTGGTTGTGAGGGCATGTTCATGCTTTCTTCATTGGTTGCTGAGACACTATGTGCATTCATATTGATCATTGCTTCCGCTAGCCATGAAGGTGGGGTTACATGGTTTGGCAATGTCAATTGTTCATTGTCAACTGCGTATTCAACAATATCATTAACAATATCAGCAACAGGAATTTCATGTTCTTGAGTTTGTGGAACGATCTCCATGTTACTGCAAATTTGTTCATTGTTATATTGTGTCTTATACACAGTTTCGTCATCTTCAGCATATAAGTGTCCTTGAGATAGGGAAATCATATTACGAGTTGCAACAAAATCATCTTGGTCATCTACTTCTTGCACTTCAACACCTGTTTGGGCATTCCCTTCTTCCTGACCATCCACATGAAACGCTTGGCTACAACTAGTATCATGCATAAGAGCATCATAGTTCAGTGGCCAGAGTCCTGTCCTCCTAAAGCCAACCTTGATATTTGATGGTGTCAAAGCCCTTTTAAAATCTTTACTTGCAAGCTCTGCTAGCTCAAACCTTTTCACCTCAACCTCTGGATTCTTCGCTATACATGCAACGCGCTCCGACCTGCAATAGTTCTTGAAAGGGCCAAACACACTAACATCAAGAGGTTGCAGTCTGTGAGTGGTATGAGCGGGCAATGCCAATAGGTCGATCCCTAAATTTTTTGCTTCGTCAATTTTTTATACAGCCATGTGGCTCCCATGGCCATCTAATATCCAAAGGTGTTTGTTATTAGGCGAGACGCCACCTGGTACCGATGTAGCAAAGTGAAAAAGCCAACTTAGAAATAGTTCTTTAGCCATTCATGCATGGGGATGCGCAGCCATGCATGCACCTGATTCACAGTTCTTATATAGATTTTCAATTGATTTTTACCTTTGAATAGATAAAATCCTCGGATTGAAGTACCAATTGCATTGACACAACATAAAATAGTTATCCACCTTTAGCAATATAAAAACACTTTATTCTTTATATTACTTACATTAGATCTTGTTTTTGTATTTTTACATAGGAGTGGCACTTGAGCTCTCATCGTGTATTGAGGCTATAATGCACTTAGGAGTCCCATTGACCTAAATATAACATAAAACTTGACCTTAATACACAGGACTCTACCCAATCAACATACACACAATTTCACAATTAATGTTGCTTCTCATTCCAACATTTAGCAGTTCCTTCATGATATTGAATTGTGGATACTAAAACCCCATCTCCCCACACATAGACCTGAAACTGCAGGGGGAACACTAATCTCCTTTCTCTCTAACAAAAGTTTGCACATGAGGTTTTAATTTATGAACCAGCACAACATTAAATTTCCATTTTCTTTGACTGCTAAATCCCATTTTCTTGGAACATCGCACCAATGACCCCAAACAAGCCCTCGAAACCCTCAAAACCCTTATTGAACTCTGGTTTAGGTTCTTATTGCCATATTTAGCTTTTTTCCTACTCTACTTGATAATGAGTGCTCTCAAAAACTTATTATGAAATAAACTATGTGGTCATTTGATTTCTGTATTTAGCCTTTTTCCTATACCTTTGGTCATTATCTCTTGTCTATTGTTCATATCCAGTGTTGCCACTTCTGCAATGTTTATTTCATTTATTGGTCTGTAATAGTATTATGAATTAGAAGATTGGTTTTCTCGTTCATCGAACAACAACAAATCATTATGTAGCTTTGCTGGAATATTCCTCTTGTTAATGAAAAATTTTCTTCTTCCCGGGCAATTTTTGGTCAAATTACAATTATTTAATTATTGGTTTTGTCTCTTGCATAGAGTCTCTACACCTGCTCGCAACTTTGAATCTACCCTATCGAATCTGAAAAATGACTGAAATAATAATCCTAACGCCCTCAGAATCCTATAACACAAATTTCATTATTTCTTTCCTTTTTATAAATAGATGTCAACTATATTTTAAAGATAATTGGGGAAGGGAAAATAACAACTAGAGATCGCATGGCGATTTGCCATCTCACTTCTTAGATGAAGGATGCCTTTGTTGGTACTAATTCTAGGCCAGCAATTACCTCTCCTCTTGGCATCAAGGACAGAGAACAGGCTCTACCTGTCAACAGATAAAATGTGTTCAGGCTCTCTGATGTTAACAAGCCTTCAGAATTGTCTCTGTATATAACATTTCTGTTTTTTTGTTTGTCCCCTTCTCTATTATTTTACAGGAAAATTTTGTTCACAATGATGGGCTACCATAGTTGGGCTTCATGCCTTGGCTATCTTGATGTATAGTTCTATATATACATGAATAAATGATACGAGTTATACTTAACTGTTGCAGTTTGTAGCCACCCCAATTGAAATTTTTGTGTCCTGTTTATTTTTGGGGATGAGAAGGTCATTAAATGATGCCAATTTTACTTAACTGTCGCAGTTTGTAGCAACCTCAATTGAAATTTTTTTGTCCTATTTCTTTTGGGGGTTGATAAGATCATTAAATGATGCCAGTTTTACTCAACTATTGCAATTTGTAGCCACCTCAATTGAAATTTTTGTGTCTTGTTTTTTGTGGGGTTGAGAAGAGATTTGGGTTTAGGTATGGTTATTGGTCAGAAATGCATAGGAGGATGATTAAACTTCATTTGCTTAAGGATTTAGGTTATTCTCATATTTACAGCAATTATACTGGGTGTGACTCTTTGGTCATGTGGTGGTGAAGATCTAGACATGGGGTGTGTTGCTATATTAGTGATCTATGTTTGGACTTGGAACCTCAATTTGAATTTGAAGGTTTTCATATTAGTGATCTAGGACCTGGAACCTGAATTTTAATTTGAAGGTTTTCATATGGAAAAAAATATAGAGATGGGGTGTTGTTATTTTAGTGATCTATGTTTGGACATGGAACTAGGATTTTGAATATCTGAATTTAAATTTGAAGGTTTTTCCTACTCTACCTAATAATGAGTGCTCTCAAAAACTTATTATGAGATAATACTGTCTAGTCATTTGATTTCTGTATTTAGCCTTTTTGATATGCAACTTGATAATAAGTTCTCTCAATTTCTTAAGTGTCCCCTCAATGAATAAAATTATCAGTGGCTTTTTGACATTTAATAAAACTTATTATGAGGTAGATTGCCTCCTCATTTGAGACTGTTTGGTCATTTGATTTTTGTATGTAGCCATTTTCCTAAGCCTTTGTCCATTATCTCTTGTCCAGATTTGGAATGGAATGTTATTATTGAATTCCTTACGATATCAATAGACCAGTGATTATTTTGTTATGAATCTTGGTTACTGCGACTGATGGGATTTTACCAAGGTCTATTTCAATGCGACGTGGTCTATCAGTTATCAATAATCTTGAAGTGCTTGACTGCGATTTACCCGGAAAATAGTTATCCTCTTGGAGGCTCTATCCTCTTGAATGAGCCTTCAAGGAGATGGGGATCGGTTCTAACCTGTTGACCTTGTTGACTTGGCCCGAAAGAAAACCCTAGCTATCTCACAATGTTACTCATGGATTCCTCTTTCATTAATTTCCTTTTCCCCTTTAGCTACAACCACTGAAATAATAGTTTTCAGATCGAGTTTAATAGAAGCCATAAATAGTTTTCCTAATTTGCAGCAACTTAATTTAGTTCTAGAAACTTTATTTCAACACAACCACAGTTACACAGTTTAACCCAGCCGCTTCGAGTATAACTAATTAACCAGCAATGAAGGAAACTATTTTTCACAGAATAACTTATAGAAATATCTTTATCCTAATTAATATTTTACAAGAAGACATATTCCATTGAAAATTTATTTTCAACACAGAGTTAGGTTGCCACAAGAAATCACTACTAGGTTGTAAGCCAAAATGTTTTTGTGACAAGAAAAAGATACAATCTAGTGGTGTAAGCCAAAAAAATTCTCTGACAAGAAATAGATACAATCTAGTGTTGTAAGCCAAAATGTTTTTGTGCCAAGAAAAAGATACAATCCGTCCAAAATCCACATCATAACGTCGTTAGAACCAAAAACATATGAAGCTCCTATTCTTTATGGCCCTAAGAATATTGAGTTCCAAAACTCCCCAAGTTACCTTCTTGAGCCAGGTAGGTTGGCCTACTACTCAAGGGTTGATTAGGAAATGGTTGATTGTTGCCATATGATTGATTCCAATTTGCAGCTTCCTACCATGAAGGTACTGAGTACCCATATCTCACATTTGCACTACTGACCCCTGCATTAAGTGGAGGTGTGTAATGAGCATATACAGAATTGACACCAACTCTTCTAGGAGCAAGGCAAGTGGGTAAACCCTCAATTTGATAGTGGGGATCTTGAATGTTTATGAGATCTTGGAATAATGGTATATTATCTGTAATGGAGTCTAATGAGTTTGAAATAATCTTGGTTTCATCAGCTATTCTTGTATCATTGATCATCCCTTATTCCTTTCCAAGCATTTGTTGTGCCTTTCGCTTTTCCATTTCTTGTCTTGCCATTTGCTTTTGTTGGTCCTTAACTTGCCTTGCTTTATCTCTTTCAATCCTTTCATCTGCTTGAAGTTGTGCTACAACAATCCTTGCTGCCTTCTTCTCCTTGACTAGATCCTTATTTTTCAGTTTTAATTCTTACATTTCAAATTTCCTTTTTTCTGACTCAAATAACAGGATTATATAGTCCTCTAAGGTGAGAAACTATGAGCTTCGACCGAGACGAAGACTACCCAATGCACCCTGCTTTTTTTTCATTGATACTCTCTCTACTGGTATCTTTAGGAACCGTCCAAGTGTCTTCTCCACCCCTCCCATCTTAATGTCATTTCTTGGTACTTCCATTTCAGTATCTATTTGAACTATTTGAACTATATCATTATCTTCATTTGATGCCTCATTATGTCCTTCATCTTCTTCCATTGATCTATTTTCCACAAAAAAATGAACAATTTCACTTTTCAATTCTGCTGGTTGTGAGGGCATGTTCATGCTTTCTTCATTAGTTGCTGAGACACTATGTGCATTCATATTGATCATTGCTTCCGCTAGCCATGAAGGTGGGGTTACTTGGTTTCGTAATGTTAATTGGTCATTGTCAATTGCGTATTCAATAATATCATTAACAATATCAGCAACAGGAATTTCATGTTCTTGAGTTTGTGGAACGATCTCCATGTTACTGCAAATTTGTTCATTGTTATATTGTGTCTTATAAACAGTTTCGTCATCTTCAGCATATAAGTGTCCTTGAGATAGGGAAATCATATTACGAGTTGCAACAAAATCATCTTGGTCATCTACTTCTTTCACTTCAACACCTGTTTGGGCATTCCCTTCTTCCTAACCATCCACATGAAATGCTTGGCTACAACTAGTATCATGCATAAGAGCATCATAGTTCGGTGGCCAGATTCCTGTCCTCCTAAAGCCAACCTTGATATTTGATGGTGTTAAAGCCCTTTTAAAATCTTTACTTGCAAGCTCTGCTAGCTCAAACCTTTTCACCTCAACCTCTGGATTCTTCGCCATCCATGCAACACGCTCCGACTTGAAATAGTTCTTGAAAGGGCCAAACACACTAACATCAAGAGGTTGCAGTTTGTGAGTGGTATGAGCGGGCAATGCCAATAGGTCGATGCCTAAATTTTTTGCTTCGTCAATTTTTTATACAGCCATGTGGCTCCCATGGCCATCTAATATCCAAAGGTGTTTGTTATTAGGCGAGACGCCACCTGGTACCGATGTAGCAAAGTGAAAAAGCCAACTTAGAAACAGTTCTTTAGCCATTCATGCATGGGGATGTGCAACCATGCATGCACCTGATTCACAGTTCTGTATATAGATTTTCAATTGATTTTTACCTTTGAATAGATAAAATCCTCGGATTGAAGTACCAATTGCATTGACACAACATAAAATAGTTATCCACTCAAAATAGTTATCTTACAACCTAGAGTGATTTCTTGTGGCACCCTAACTCTGTGTTGAAAATAAATTTTCAATGGAATATGTCTTCTTGTAAAATATTAATTAGGATAAGGCTATTTCTATAAGTTATTCTGTGAAAATAGTTTCCTTCATTGCTGGTTAATTAGTTATACTCGAAGCGGCTGGGTTAAACTGTGTAACTGTGTTTGTGTTGAAATAAAGTTTCTAGAATTAAATGAAGTTATTGAAAATTAGAAAAACTATTTCTGGCTTCTATTAAACTCGATCTGAAAACTATTATTTTATTGGTTGTAGCTAAAAGGAAAAAGGAAATTAATGAAAGAGGAATCCATGAGTAACTTGTGAGATAGCTAGGGTTAGTTTTCGCGCCAAGTCGACAGGGTCAATAGGTTAGAACCGATCCCCATATCCTTGAAGTTTCATTCAAGAGGATAAAGCCTTCAAGAGGATAACTATTGTCTGGGTAAATCTCAGTCAAGCACTTCAAGATTATTGATAACTGATAGACCCTGTCACATTGAAATAGACCTTGGTAAAATCCCATCAGTCGCAGTAACCAAGATTCATAACAAAATAATCATTGGTCCATTGATATCGTAAGGAATTCAATAATAACATTCCATTCCAACTCTGGACAAGAGATAATGGACAAAGGCTTAGGAAAATGGCTACATACAAAAATCAAATGACCAAACAGTCTCAAATGAGGAGGCAATCTACCTCATAATAAGTTTTATTAAATGTCAAAAAGCCACTGATAATTTTATTCATTGAGGGGACACTTGAGAAATTGAGAGCACTTATTATCAAGTTGCATATGAGAAAGGCTAAATACAGAAATCAAATGACTAGACAATATTATCTCATAATAAGTTTTTGAGCGCACTCATTATTAGGTAGAGTAGGAAAAACCTTCAAATTTAAATTCACATATTCAAAATCCTAGTTCCATGTCCAAACATAGATCACTAAAATAACAACACCCCATCTCTATATTTTTTTCCATATGAAAACCTTCAAATTCAAATTCAGGTTCCAGGTCCTAGATCACTAATATGAAAACCTTCAAATTCAAATTCAGGTTCCAAGTCCAAACATAGATCACTAATATAGCAACACACCCCATGTCTAGATCTTCACCACCACATGACCAGAGAGTCACATCCAGTATAATTGTTGTAAGTATGAGAATAACCTAAATCCTTAAGCAAATGAAGTTTAATCATCCTCCTATGCATTTCTGACTGATAACCATACCTAAACCCAAATCTCTTCTAAACCCGACAAAAAACAAGACACAAAAATTTCAATTGAGGTGGCTACAAATTGCAATAGTTGAGTAAAACTGACATCATTTAATCATCTTATCAACCCCCAAAAGAAATAGGACAGAAACATTTCAATTGAGGTTGCTGCAAACTACAACAGTTAAGTAAAATTGGCATCATTTAATGACCTTCTCATCCCTAAAAATAAACAGGACACAAAAATTTCAATTGGGTTGGCTACAAACTGCAACAGTTAAGTATAACTCGTATCATTTAATCATGTATATATAGAACTATACATCAAGATAGCCAAGGCATGAAGCCCAACTATGGTAGCCCATCATCGTGAACAAAATTTTCCTGTAAACTAATAGAGAAGGGGACAAACAAACAAACAGAAATGTTATATACAGAGACAATTCTGAAGGCTTGTTAACATCAGAGAACCTGCACACATTTTATCTGTTAACAGGCAGAGCCTGTGCTCTATCCTTAATGCCAAGAGGAGAGGCAATTGCTGGCCTAGAATTAGTACCAACAAAGGCATCCTTCATCTAAGAAGTGAGATGCCAAATCGCCATGCGATCTCTAGGTGTTATTTTCCCCAATTATGTTTAAAATATAGTTGACATCTATTTATAAAAAGGAAAGAAATAATGAAATTTGTATTATAGGATTCTGAGGCCGTTAGGATTATTATTTTAGTCATTTTTCAGATTCGATAGGGTAGATTCAAAGTTGCGAGCAGGTGTAGAGACTCTATGCAAGAGACAAAACCAATAATTAAATAATTGTAATTTGACCAAAAATTGCCCGGGGAGAAGAAAATTTCTCATTAACAAGAGTAATATGCCAGCAAAGCTACATAATGATTTGTTGTTGTTCGATGAACGAGAAAACCAATCTTCTAATTCAGAATACTATTACAGGCCAATAGATGAAATAAACATTGCAGAAGTGGCAACACTGGATATGAACAATAGACAAGAGATAATGGCCAAAGGTATAGGAAAAAGGCTAAATACAGAAATAAAATGACCACATAGTTTATTTCATAATAAGTTTTTGAGAGCACTCATTATCAAGAGTAGGAAAAAGCTAAATATGGCAATAAGAACCTAAACCAGAGTTCAATAAGGGCTTCGAGGGTTTCGAGGGCTTGTTTGGGGTCATTGGTGCGATGTTCCATTTTCCCTTTGTCTTTCTGCTCGGGCCTGGTTGTTGGGCGAAGTCCTCTGCCGAGGATGGCACGCCAAGGATGGCACGGGATGGTCGAGGATGGAAAACCACCTAATACCTCACATGTGAGCATCCTCAACACTTATGTCAACATAGACCAACACACAGAGGACTAAAAATGGCTTAATTGACATAACTATTCTGTAAATATTCGTAAACTACAACAAGAAACAAAAACAGAGGAGAACAAGGTCAAGACCATTCACAAAGCATACTAACCATGCTTCTTAGGAATCTTTCATTTGCCATTGGAACTCTACAAACGACCGAGGATGGCACGGGACGACCGAGGATGGAAAAACCACCTAATACCTCACATGTGAGCATCCTCAACACTTATGTGAACACAAAACAACACACAAAGGACTAAAAATGACTCAATTGGAATAACTATTATATAGATATTTGTAAACTGCGCCAATAAACAAAAATAAAGGAGAACAAGGTCAAGGCCATTCACAAAGCATACTAACCATGCTTCTTAGGAATCTTTCATTTTCCATTGAAACTCTGCAAACGGTTGAGGATGGCACACCGAGGATGGCACGGGATAGTCAAGCACGATAACAATGAAAATTCACAAATACCATCATGAAAAGCCACAAACAACATCAAAATATCCACAAAAACCCTAAACCCTAAAAACTACCATAGAAAGTTTACAAAAAATCCAAATAGAGTTGTTTGTGTTGAAAAACATAGAGAAATTGCTGGTAGGATTAAAGTCCTACTGGATACAAGCCATGGATGGTCGTCGACCTTCCCCAGAGCTCGTCAGACCTCCTCCACACCTGTAGCGACCTTTTCCACACCTGCAATGAGAAGAAAAATCCATTAGACAACAGAAAACCACCAAAAAAACAAGTACAAAACAACAAATTAAGCAATTACCTATTAAAAAAGACCTTCCACCTCGAGCTCGATAAAACTGCAACAGGCTCCTCCCCAAACAACAAAAACTGCGAAAAGACCACCACCAGAGAAACCCTAAACAATCAGGTGTCCAGAATGACTAACAAATCTAGGCGGAAAACCACAAGAAAGGCAGAAGCAATGTTCCAACCACAAACCCTAAACCTCGAACAAACATTTGCATCAGCACCTGCATACCAGATGAAGCTCAGGTCACCAAACCCTAAACCACAAACAAACGTTTGAATCAAAACCTCAATACCAAACGAAGTGCGTAGGTTCTTGGGCTGTCCCGTGCCATCTTCGGTAGGGGGCTTCGCCCAACAACCAGCTCTGAGGAGAAAGACAAAGAGAAAATGCAACATTGTAGGAATGACCCCAAACAAATAGAGGAAATGACAGGGACACAAAATTTTATGCGATGACACGATGCCTAACACGTGGACCTCCACGGTGAACATGTGTCATACCAGATCCATGTGCGTTGACATGTGGTTTTGCGACGTGGTGGGGAGGGCGCACAGGTAATGGCAACCCTCCCCTATGTTTATTCTCACACCACGAAGTAGAAATTTCTAGACTTTTCTCTATTTGGCATTGTCCAAAGGTGATGTCGGTGCTATCATCATGAATGAACTTCCATACATGCAATCTTTTGTGGAAAAAACATCATTCACCATTCAAAACTGAGGATTTGTAAGTGATTACCATTGGGATTGAGAAATTGATTTTTATTTTGACAATCATTCCACTTAATAATTATCCATGACTTTTTAAATTTTATTTGTCGATATTGATTAGCTTATTTCGGCAGGTGTTTGATCACATCATCATCAACAGGTAAAGTCCATTTCGATCAAAATATTGGAGCTATGAGAAAATGGTGATCTATTCGATTACAACAATAAAAAAATATATCTTAATAAGTTATAATAGACTAACATTTATAGCTTTCCATCATATTACAAGTTTTGGTTTATAGTAGTGTTTACTCATGAACACCATAAACACCATGTGTTATATATCCATATGTTAGTTGTAAAGTATAAATTGTCTTAATAACTAGCAATGTCAACTAAAGTTTCCAAGATATTGAATTGTGGAAAATATAATGAATTCTATATGAACTCTTCTGTTGTGGGTTAAATCAGATACACATCTACCAATTAAAGGGTTAAATCAGATACACATCTACCAATTAAAATTATATGTATATGATATACATTTTCAATGAAAGAAAACAATTTAGAAGATTTATTTTAGGTGATTGTTCTAGGAGCCATTACCTTGCGCTTCAATTTCAAGTTGGATAAGAAGACTTTGTACACAATTATTATCCTAGAAATATTATGAAGCAAGTATATTGTTCTCTTCAATTTTTAAGTTTTTACATACAAATAAGCTAAATTCTTAAGTTTTTACATACACAACCGATTCGCTGACACTATGTTTAAACCAGAATAGTTATTGATTTCCAATATAAATGTTTGTAATAGTTATATATAAGATAAAATAAAACAACAATTATTATTGTTGATTGTTCATATAATTATACATAATGGCATAGAGATGTAATAATATCACATTTATAAGCTTTAATTGATATTTATTTTTCACACATATGGGGAAGAGGAACAATCGTTTTCTATGGTTTAGTTGAAGTATTTTATAGGTAATTTAATAAATTAACAATATTAACCAAAACATACTCCATACACAAGTTATATCAATAATAATAACAATAATAATAATAATAATATCTATTTTTATGGTCACGGTAAAGCAAGACACCAAATTGGTGTATGAGACCCCCTTTTTTGTGGGACAAGGGACCCACCTCCGCACAACGATTTGACTGCTAAGTCTACGACGACATACATACTCTACCCCCCTTTGGTTTTGAACCTATGACCTCTTAGGAGAAACACATGCTCTTAACCATTGACCAATGAATATAAATGGTTGGTCAATCATGTTGGTAAATTAATTTGTCCATGTGAGTTCATTATTGTTTGCCTTATTTGAGTTTGGTTATCTTAGAATTCACAAATTTTTGGGGCAAAATTTTGTTAATTTGTTAATTTTTAGACATTTTATAAAATAAATACTATTTATAGTTAAAAATAATATATATATATATATATATATATATATATATATATATGTTATTACTAAATTACATTTTTTTTAATTGATTATTCACCTACAATGTAAAGCGGTTTAGAAGTGGCGAAATATCCGAACCCTTTATTTATATGGTCAGAATTAGTATTGAATTCTCATGTGAATGCCTTGATTTGTTGCAGTTGCCATTATTTTTTGAAATTATAAATCTTCAGTAGTGATGTCAAGTGTTTAATAGAGGAAAAGTAATAGAGGTAAATTCTCTCAAAATATTTTGCACGGTTCTAGGTGTTAATTATTCAAAATTCACTACTGGAATTGTTGGTGTTCTTAATGCATTTTTCTAAATACTAAATAAAATCGGGAAACCCGATGCTTCTGTTTATAAATATTAAAAAAGAATCGTATTTATTATGTGAAAATCCAAATTGCTTTATTCACTATTTACACTTTTAAGACATTTTTTAAAACAAAAGAAATTTTATGTCTTTAAAAGTTATTTTTATTTTAGTTATTTTATATTAAAATTTAATATCAATTTAGCTGCCTTAAATATAAAACTTAAGACAAAAATATTTTGACGCAAATATTTAAAAAAAAATTACATTTAAGACAAAAATAGAGTGAAACAAAAATATTTTAAGACAAAGATTTCTATTTAAGAAAAAAACAATTTAATGCAAAAATATTTTAAGACAAAACTTTATATTTAAGACAAAAACATTTTGAGACAAAAGTATTTTAAGACAAAATTTTATATTTAAGACAATGGTCACTTAAGACAATGCAAATTAAGACGAAACCCATTTAAGATGATTAACAATTAAGACAAAATGATATCAATTTAAAAAAATATTATCTAACACTTGCAAAATTGACTTTGACTGTGCACCTTAAGTATGCCAACTTGTAGGCTACTACTATCTCGTGCCTATACCAAGGATGATATTTCACTTTCCATTCATGTTATCTTATATAAAGACAACGATTGTTTGCACTCTTCGTTTTGTCGTAGTAGCCGACTCTGGGGAAAGTGGCAGCTTTTCCTTGCATGATTTTTTAGACATCAATTCATGTTTTCTCGCTTAGAGACAAATTGTATGTTATTACATTCGACACTACTAAATGGAGGGGGATTTTAAGAAAAAAATTTGTGACAAAATGAGTCCTTCGTGTTAAAATTTAATTTCTTCTTAATGTCCTTTACACGAGGCATTAGTAAAGAAGGTAAAGGTAAAGGATTAGTGGTCCTTCTTTATGTTGTTGATGGGTTCTTTAGGAAGCAAGCGATGGATGCCGACAAAAACTAAGGGGATTTAGGGTGATGGAGGCTGAAAAAAAAGGTGTGCTTGGTGAGAGGTGAGATGGAGGCACTTTCCCTTAATGTGGATAGGTAGTAATATAATTGGACTACATTTCAGGGTCTCCATTAATTATGTTTTAATATGTGCTATTTTACTGTTACATTTATTTTGAACACTACTTCTATCTGGTGGTCGTTGTTATGAATACATTATTGTGCTGGAAATCCTGACTGTCATCAATAACATGGATTAGATTCATGTGAAGGATAGTGGAGGAAAAGTACCAAATATCCCTTGGAAGACAATATGCCTACTTCAAAATCTCTACGATAGCTTTTGCAAGAAGAAGAACCTGAGGATAAAAGATTAGATTATGGAAGCATTAGTCACAAAATTCACAAGGGTGGTAATTTTGGTTACAAGTGTGGAGGTAGATGGATTAAACGTAGCCTTCGCTGGTGCAATTACTAGTACTATTGGGTGAAATACATCAAAGCATAATTATATGAGCTAGATTCGGTTTTTATCTTGATTCTGGATGATATCGGGGATCTGTACTAGTTTTTTTGTTTCAAGGTACACGAATAAAAATTTATTTTCCATTGTAGTTATTGGTCTACTTCGTGGTCTATCTGATATGCACTAGCTGGTTGTTTATGTGGTATTTATTTTGAACATTTTCTCCTATGGATCTTCCTGCTCCTTCCTTGGTTTTAGATTGGTTGATTTAGGGATTTTTGAGGATCTTAGATGCTACCTACTAATATTCTCTGTGGTCTATCTAAGACACACTAGCTGGTTGTTTTATGTGGTATTTCTTCTAAACCTTTTCTCTTGTGGATATTCCTACTCCTCTTTTGTTTGGGATTGGTCGATCTAGGGATTTCTGAGGATCTTTACTGCTACGTAAGTGCATTCATTTTGGTTGGTGGAGTTGGTAAAATATTCTAATTTTTAATTCGATCATGAAGGAGTCTCTAGGGGTCATTAATTGGTCTATGGGGACATTTATTTTCCAAGATGGCCATTTATTATATGAGGGACAATCCATTAATGGTTTGTGTTGTCATTCAAGATCTTAGCCAATTGTGCGCTTCATGAGATTTTTCTGAAGGACATTAGGCAATAGTGATTGGTGAGGCTAATGTATTTGAAGGGGTTTCCTAATGAATTGATTTGGTGAAAACATACATCGAGTGGGGTCTATAATTGACAAGTGACATTAATTTACCTTGTTTACATATTATATTGAGGTTTTTCTAAACACTACTACATAACGTATTTTTTGGTAATGCTCTCTACTTTGGTGCACATATAGGCAAGAATGCATAGTGTTGACGGTGTTAGTTGTACAATTTTCGTTTACATTTATCAGTATAATGTGAGTTGGTGTTGAAGGAAACTCGGGGAGTGACATCTCATTACTCGATGTGTTGGCACATGCGAGTATTGAGGCAGAGAGTCATGGTTGCCCCAAGTCGAGAGTCCAGCTCTATGGAACATCTCCTATACATGCAACTATACATATGGATTTAAAGGTTTCGATATCTCCTTTAGGTATTAAATCCAAATGTGGTAATCCACAGAAAATGTTTTTCCATCATTTGTAGAAAAAGAAGGTAGTTATTGTTGATATTGATTATCATAAACTTATTTTTGGTTTTGATGTTTTTTGGGACTAGAAGGTAGGATTACAGGAATGCGATTTGGTGGGTAAGTGGTATTATATACTAGTGGATGGATCTTAGATGTCATTCTGGGTTAAAAACATTGGTACCTTGTTCTTAATGTTGGGTTGTGCTATATTCTTTCCACGACTAGCCCACATAGTTAACCAGGGGGTTAGAGGGTGGGTGAAGCCCCCCTTCATTGTGCCTATTGCATAGCAGGGGGGGTGACAGGGGGTTTGAAGGGTGGAGGTAACCCCCCTCTATGGGGTTTGGGGTAGCGCCCCAGAAAATTTTGTTTTTTGGACCCTATATTAGGTTGGGCCTTCCTACCTATGGTTTTGTGCATGATTTTCAAACATGGTTTTCACCGCGATGGTTTTCGATCCATGGTTTTGGACGCGATGGTTTTCGGTCTATGGTATTGGATGCTTCGGCATGTATAAATATGTATTGCAACATTGAAAGGAACATAATGAAAAATCAAGGTGGTACTCCCAGTTTTGGGATCCAGTGAAAATCTCTATGTATATGTGTTTTATGTGTTATGCTCTCGCATTGCTTATTTTCTGTGTTTTTAGAATTTGTATGCAGGTAATTTCTATATGGGGTTAAAACCTACGTTTGGTATCGAAGCTTTTTTGGCTTCAAGGGGACGCCTTTTTTACTTAGGTGTTTCGCTTGGACCTGTGGTAAGCCCAGTTCAGTGGGAGATCTGCAAGATGGATTCTGGTGATGAAAGAAGATGGCGAGTAGTGGAAAGATAGAGATAGAGAAATTTAATGGTTAGAGTTTTGAGTTGTGAAAACTCAAGATGGAGGATCTGTTGGTGGATAAAGATCAGTGGATCACGGTAGATCAGCATACTAAACCAATGGGAGTGTCCGATGAAGAATGGAATAAGTTGGATCGAAAGGGAGAGAGCAAAATACGATTGTGTGTCTTAGATTCAGTATTGTTGAATGTATCAGGGGAAGCTATGGTGAAGTCATTGTGGGACAAGTTAGGGATTTTGTACCAATATAAGTCTTTGGTGAATAAAATGTTCCTACGGAAAAAGCTCTATAACCTGAGGATGAAAGATGGAGAATCAGTGACAGTGCATCTGAACACATTTAATACTGTGGTAAGTCAGTTATTATCTGTTGATATTAAAATTTCAAATGAATATAAGTGCATTAGTTTGTTGTGTTCTCTACCAGATTCGTGGGATAGGCTGGTTATTGCAATAGGTAGCAATACAACTTCCTTGTAGTTTGATGAAATAGTCTCATCCTTGTTGACAAAGGAGATGAGATGAAAAGAATATGGAGAGCCAGAATGGTGATTCCTTGGCTGTACGAGGATGGTCCCAAAAAAAAAAAAAAATTAATTCATTGAGTGGGAGATCTAAATCTATAAGGATATCTAAATCTCCAGGAAAACCTGTAAAGGTGGTGTGCTAAAAATGCGGAAAGGAAGGGCACTAGAAAAGGGACTGTAAATTTAAAGCTCCTGATAAAGGAAAGGGATCTGATGATGCTCCTTCTGCAGAGTCAAAAACCACCTTAGATGAAGGTGGGGATGTGTACTTGGCTTCTTCAGTACACATGTAGATCATGAGGCATGGTTGATTGACTCAGGTGAAACCTTTCACTTCACTCCCCATAGAAAGTGGTTCTGCGAGTATAAGAAATACGATGGTGGTGATGTCTTCTTAGGGGATGATACGAAGGCTAGAATCACTAGTCACAGAAAAGTAAAGTTGAAGTTGCAAGGTGGAAGGGTTAGAACACTTATGGGTGCTCTGCATATTCCTGCACTGGCCAGACATCTGATTTCTGTAAGAAAGCTAGATGATGCATGTGTAAAAATAGTGTTCCAGAAGGATACCTGCAAGATGGTTAGTGGAGCACTGGTATTGATGTGGGGAGCTCGGATTAGAACTATGTACAAGCTGCAAGGTAGCACTATTGTTGATGGGTGCAACAGCTCTGTGGTTCCTGAAAATGGAGTAGAAAATCTAGTGGTCTCTGGAGAGAAGACCATGATCTGGCATCAAAGGCTTGGACATATTGGAGAGAAGGGCCTTCGACTACTTCATGGTAAAGGTATGGTAGAAGGTATGAGTAATAGCTCTTTGGATTTTGATTTCTGTGAAAACTCTGTATATGGGAAGCGGAATTGGGTGAGATTCCCCTTTGGTGGTAAGAGGGTGAAACAAATATTAGAACTTGTGCACAGTGATGTGTTTGGACTTGTGAAGTTTCCATCACTGGGTAAGTCTATGTACTATGTATCATTTATAGATGACTTCTCAAGGAATACATGGATATATTTCCTTAAGAACAAATCTAGAGTCTTTGATAGGTTTAAATAATTTAAGGTTGTGGTGGAAAACTAGTGAGAGAAGAAGATAAAGGTGTTGAGGATAGATAACGGTGGAGAGTTTTGCAATAAGGAATTTCAATAATTCTATAAGAAGTGTGGTATAGCACGACAGAAGACTACTCCATAGACACTGAGCAAAATGGAGTTACAGAAAGAATGAACAAAACATTAATGGAAAGAGCAAGAAGCATGCTCAGTGGTGCCACGTTAGGATGGGAATTCTGGGCAGAGGCAGTGGAGACAACTTATTACATGGTCAACAGATCACCTTAATAAACGTTAGAGGACAAGACTCCACAAAAGATATGGACTGGTAAGAAACCATCTCTTTCACATCTGAGGGTATTTGGATGTGATGCATATGTACATGTTCCAAAGGAGAAACGAACCAAGTTGGATAGTAAACATGAAAGGTGCATCTTTATTGGGTATAAGGATGGTTTAAAGGGTTATAAGCTTTGGAACCGTAGTACAAGGAAGGGTTGTTTTTTAATGTGGTTGGTTAGCTGAGACGCTCAAAAATGTTTATTAAGACATGGAAGTCGAACAAAGGAGCGTGAGAATATAAAATTGTGACTAAGGAGAAAATCAAGACTCTACAACAAGAGGAGGAATCAGAAGTTGAAGAGCCAAACTGTCAGAGTGTGGAGAAGATCAGTTCGATGAAAGGAGACACTAGAAAGGATATAGGTTCCATAATGCTTTGTATTCAAATTTTTTCTTATCTATTAACTGGATGATGAATGCCAGAACTGTGAAGGGAAAGTAGTAGATTCAGAGGTGGCAAACTCTGGAAAAGAGGCCATGGTTTGATGAAATGGCATTTTGCACAAAAATGAGGCTTGGGATCTGGTGGAGTTGCTGGCTGGAAGGAAACCCATTGGCAGCAAATGTGTGTTCAAGAAGAAGACAAATGCAAATGGAAAGGTGGAGAAATACAAAGCTTAGTTGGTATTAAAAGGTTATTCCGAGGTGCGAGGAATTGATTTAGGTGATATTTTTTCTCTTGTTGCCAAGGTAGCTTCTATTAGATTACTTTTATCTATTGCTGCTGCTTTTGAATTTGAGGTAGAATAGATGGATGTGAAGACAACATTTCTTCATGGGGATCTGGAAGAGGAGATCTATATGAAGAAACTTGAAGGTTTTGCGGTGAAGGGTAAGAAAGAAATGGTATGCAAGTGAGACAAGTATTTGTATGCGTTAAAACAGTCACCAAGGATGTGGTATTAGAAATCTGATACATTTATACGAGGACTTGGCTTCACCAGAAGCAAAACAGATCACTGTGTTTATTTTAAATTTATTGGTGACCGTGTTATTTATCTGGTCTTGTATGTGGATGATATGTTGCTGGTTGGAAATGACAAAGAAATTATCCAGGATTCGAAGACCCAATTGTCCACCAAATTCGACATGAATGATCTTGGTGCTGCAAACTATATTTTGGGCATGGAAATTAAAAGAGATCAGGCATTGAGGAAGCTCTGGTTAAACCAGAGGAAGTATTGTTAAAGCTCTCCTCTTTTCAACATTTTATATAATTAGTGGTTCTCCTTCCACTTTATTAATGATGATGATGTTGTGAATATTTTGGGATCGTATTGGGTACATGGTTGTGGTTTCCTCTATTTATATCCCTGCCATGTGGCCTTTGATCCATACCTAGAATTTCCATGAAAGAAATTGGAATTGGCTAAATTCCCTGGTTTAACCCTCTTAATTTGGTCACATGAATCACTGATGATGATTGACAATTCCATTGGTAAATTTTCTTTCCTGGAGAATGAGACTATTAAAAGGAGATAAATGTATCACATGGCCTTTGGTGTAGGTGGAATTCGCTACTGGCCTTCATGGAAAGGTGGAGCTTAATTGGGGTGGATTCTCTAATAGGGAGTGAATTAACGATTGGACAATTCCTTTTCTCCTCCTCATTTGTCATAATGTTGGACATCTTATTGCCGAGTGCCCTTATAGATTTGGAAATTGGAAATATGGAATATTAGAGATTGTTTATGATGGGGTTGTCTATTGACATGTGTACACTCTCCAATGAATTAGGATATTGGCCAACACTCTCTCTCTTGTAAGTTTAAAATCACAGCATCTATGACATGTCTTGAGTAACATATTCATAATTATTTAATATGGAGTGTCGTTTCTCTTAATAATTCTACATTTCTTCCTTTAAATATTGTTTCTCTCGATATTCAACAACCACATTCTGATTGTATTGAACATTCTTCATTGTTATATGTACTTGAAATTTATCTCTTTTCATAAAATTTAGAATCCACCCACACTCTATCTTTTCATGTGAATGCGATGACCTTCATTATTGATGACTCATTCATTATCAGTCTTGACCCTCCTCACATTAAATTTGGGACATTTTCTAAAGACCTTTCTCCTACTAATTCAATGGGGACTAATATTGAGTTTCTTCACCTTCACCCTTAAATCCACCTAGATACCTTGTTGATTCATTCATCCTCCTCTCCTATGATTTCTATTAGTCCCAATTCTCATTGTAATGTGACACTTATGAAGGAATGGTGTTCAAAACCCTTGAATTGTTCAAATGGGGCTGATACTGATCTTCACAACGATTTTACAACACTAGATCTTGTTCCACATATTTTAATAAATCATTATTTGTTAGTTATTTCTCTCCTATTCAGGCCCTTAGAGATTATTTTCCTAATTATGAAGGCTTACCATGATAATCATGTCTTAAAACACTAGGGGCTTGGGGAGTGCCCGGAAAATCCTCTTACTCCAACAATTGATTGGGGTTAATCACCCCTCTATTATCCTTTTACAAGAGATGTTGATGATTGGAGACAAAATTTGGCCCGTTGTCCTCTACATCTTTTCTGGGTGGCAAGTATGTGAAGTGGATGCTTTGGGTTTATTTGGTGGTCTTATGGCTTTTTAGGATCCTAAGTTCGTGAATTTTATTGCACATAAATCCTTTGCAGGTATACTCCTATTTATTTTCATTAGGGGCTCGAAGGATAGATTTAATATTCTTAATACATATGCGCCATATTCTTCTAGAATATACTTCTCGGATAAATTAGAATCCTGCAGCTTATTAAAGATGGGATTCCTTATTTTGGTGGGGGATTTGAGCCTCACCATTCAAGATAATGAGGCCTGCGCGGGATCATTGTATAATGGACCCATTGGCAGGGTACTTCACTGATATTTTTGGCAGGAACCACTTGGTGGATAATTTTTCAGCTCCCCTTATTCTGACCTAGACAAATGGATGGGCTAGGTTCGTAAGCATCGCTGAGGTACTTGACTGTTTCTTGCTTCTTGAAAATTTGGTGAAGTTATTAGGGTCCATGAAATCTTGGGTTATTCCATCCCAAATTTCAGACCATTTTCATATTATACTCGAGTGGTAGGTAGATGAGGATTGCGGTGGTATCCCATTCAAATTTAATCACCATTGCTTAAAATTTCTTGAATTTGATTTATCAGTGCATACTTTTCGGGCATTAGGATTGAGCACCTTGATCACATATTATTAGGAATTATTTGGATTAAGTTGAGGGCTCTTACAAATTGTATCAGTAACTAGATTCAAAATAAAAATAGGAAGCATATTGATGAAATTTTGGCTATTGATAAAATACTTGGTACTTTGGCTTATCATTCACATGTAGATTATTTCTCGGTGGTGCATCAATTATGATTTTTGGATTTAGAAAAGAGGAAGAATGCAAATTTTCAATTATAGGATGAGGAGTGTAAACTAAAATTTCATGCTCTCTAGGTATTGAGAGGAGACAATAATACAAAATTGTTTGATAATTATGCAACGAAGTGCCACAGGGAGAAATCTATCTGGGAAATTCAAGATATTTATGGTAATTTCTTATCTACTCTTCCTGACATTGAGGATGAGGCATTGAGATATTTTTCAATAAATATCGAGTTAGAGCAGAGGTGAATATTGTACAACTAATGGGGGTCATTGATTCATATCCGACTATTTTTTATGCTAACATAAATACTATGTTATTTCATCCCATTAGAATATAAGAATTGCAGGCTACGATGGAATCCTTTTCTCGCGATAAAATCCCTTGGCCTGATGGCTAGACCATTGAATTATTTTTACACTTCAAAGATATTATGCGCACCAATATATTGGCGACTACATAATAATCTCGAAAGATTGGTTATATCCTTGGAGATATTAATTATATCTCTCTTTGCAACATCTTATACAAAATTATTTCTAAAATCATTATTAATAGACTAAAACCTACACTGTCACATGGTAGCTCCCAAGAAGAATTGGATTGTATGGGGACCTTGTAGATAGATGGAATATCTACGCCCTATACCTTGAACATGTGAGCATGTTTATCACTAAAAAGGAGGATAAATATGTATGGAATGACAATTTGGTGATGGGTCAAAATAAATGGAAGAGAGGCATATTGTTACATTCCCCCTGCCCCCCTGTTCTTTATTCCTCCATAAAATTGTTTATGCAAATATGGAAGTGGAATATTCCAACAAAGCTACAAGTCTTGGCTTGCCTCATTTGGAAAAATATAATCTTGACATAAGACAATTTTTTCTCTAGAGTACACAGTGGGATTAGTTGTTATTTAAATTGTATGGGGTGGATGGAAGACCCAACTCATTTATTTCTTTGATGATCCTTTGACAAATTATTTTGGAATGGTGTATTTAATATGTTGCATTTACAGGCAGATTGGAACTGCTCTTCTATGGTTAATTGTATTCAGGGTTGTATAATTGAATATAAAACATTCAAACCACTTCCTATATACATTATGTGGGGAATTTGAAAAGTCAAAATTCACCCATCTTTGAGAACAATTTGCCTACTATCTGGAAGAGGTGTGTTTGCATCATAGCATATTATAGGGAAGAAAATTTTGGTAGATGCGCACCTACTCTGAGACTCATTTGTCCTCCACTAACTTTCACACCCTTTTTGTAGGGTTATTGCGATGGTGCAACTAAGGATGGGATTTGCGATCATGGTTACATCATCATTTTGGCGACCACTATGTACCATATATGCTGGAATGGGAGTAATGGGAAAAATATACGAGATGGCATTCTAGCACTTTGGCGAATTATTTTTTATGCATGCAAGTTTGGGTTGGTACAATTGGAAGTCTTCGGAGATTTACAAGAAGTTGTGGAGTGGGTTTCTAATAAATATACTTTCTTCCTGTGACTCCTTTTCAAATGGTTGGGTAGAATTCAGAAAATCATGGAACACTTCACTAATATGAAAATTACATATACATGCAGGGAATTCAGTTCGATTTCCAATAGGTTATCTAAGGATGGTATTTTTCTACCTTTTGGTATGTTAGAGTACACATTCTATACAAATTCCATCTATCAACATAGTGGAAAATTTTCCATTCACCAAGCATTAGTCCTTGTTACTACAAATCATGGAATGTTGGGTTAAAATATGTTTTTTCATAAGAGGAATATGTGGAACAATGATTATAACTACCTTTTTAAGGTTTCTTTTTTATTAAGGTATAAGTATTGGGATACTTTCTTAAACTGCGGAGGTATTTTGATGTAATTTCTTTTTGCAATGCAACATTCCAACTAAATTTGGATGGACATGTGACCTATGATATATGTAAACAACATGTTATATCTAATATTACACTAATTTATTTATTTATTTATTTATTTTCATTTTTTTCGTGAAAAAAAGAATAAGGTAAAAGAAGGCAATGAGGTGAACAATTGAGACAGAGCTTTAGTTGTAGCTTGATCACGAGCTTTTGGCTCCAAAGGAAGAACATCAGGAAGTTTTGGAGTATCCACAAGCAAAGGAGGAGAGAGTCGAGACATCCACCCAAGAAAAGACATCCAAAGAAGGAAGGAAGCAGAATAGGGAAGCTAACATATTATTGTAGGATACTAAAGAGAATGTGGGAGCACAAACATCACAATGCAGGCAAAGAAGGTCACTGGATCGATACATTGGCTACATGGCTTTGATGAGTGATATTATAGAGACAGAGGCATCATCATTCGAGGAAGATGTAGAGTAACCAATATGGGTTGAGGCTATGTTAGAGGAATATGATTCCATTGTCAGAAACAATGTTTGGGAAGTGGTCCATTGATGAACAGACAAATCAACGATTGGTTTGAGATAGATTTACAAGGTAAAGCATGCAACATATGAAAGAATAGAGAAACAAAAGGCCAGATTTATGGCCAATGGGTTCTCTTAGGTGGAGGGAATTAACTAAGAGGAGAAATTTTCTCGAGTAGCAAGGTACTTGTGAATCAAGCCAATTCTAGCACTGCCAATGCAGATGGGGTGCAAGATCCACTAGATGAATGTGAAGACAACATTCCTGAATGGATTTATTGAGGAGGAGGTGTATATTGAGCATTTATAGGGATATGGGACCTTTGATAGAGAGTCACATGTGTGTAGACTCAAGCGAACATTGTATGGACTCAAGAAAGCACCCAGTGCTTGGTATACTAGGATCAATAACTATCTCATCGGTTTGGGCTGCACCAAAAGTGAAGCAGATGAAAACCATTATGACATTGTGGTAGAAGGTAAACTATTGATTATTATTTTATATGTTGATGAATTATTCCTTATTGGTGATGAGGAGCTAATCATATCTTGCAAGGAGGACCTTGTAAGAGAGTTTGAGATGAAGGACATAGGCCTCATGCACTACTTCCTTAGATTGGAAGTATGGAAAGGATTTGGAGAATTGTGTGTCTCTTAGGGAAAGTATTCCAACGTGATACATCAGAGGTTCCACATGGAAAAGTGCACACCATGGAAACTCCTCTAGATGGAAATTGGAGGAAAGATGATGTTATTTTAGGTGAAGTAGTGGAGGTTACCATTTACAGGTAGCTTGTGGGTTCACTTATGTATTTGGTGAATAAACGATCAGACATGGGTTATGAAGTTAACCAGCTTAGTCAAGCAATAGTTAAGCCATCCAAACTATATTGGAAGGTAGCAAAACATGTGTTGAGATATCCCAGAGGCACTACTAAGTTTGGTATTTTGTATAGACAGACAGAGGGAGTGAAGCTGCAAGGCTTCATAGATGCATATTAGGGAGGGAGTCCATCAAATAGGAAGAGCACTTCAAGAAGAATTTTGAGTGTTGGGTCCACAATAGTTTCTTGGTACAATAAGAAGTAGAGATATGTCATGACATTGAGCTCAACAGAAGAAGAGTATATGGCTGCAAGTCAAGCAACATGTGAGTCTATCTGAATGAGAACGGTGTTGGGTTGTGTTATATTCTTTCCACATAGTTAACAGGGGGTTTGAGGGGTACCCGTAACCCCACTTTATGGAGTCCGGGGCAACGCCCTAGAAAATTTTGGTTTTGGACCGTATGTTAGGTTTGGCGGACCCACCTATGGTTTTGTGCATGATTTTTGCACATGTTTTTTGGACGCGATGGTTTTTAGTCCATGGTATTGGATGCGATGGTCTTTTTTTTGGTCCATGGTATTGGACATGATGGTTTTTCGGTCCATGGTATTGGATGCTTCGGCATGTATAAATATGTATTGTAACATTGAAATGAATATAATGAAAAATCAAGCTGGTAGTCCCGGTTTTGGGATCCAGTGTGAAATCTCTGTGTATATGTGTTTTATGTGTTATTCTCTCGAATTTTTATTTTTCCCATGATTTAGAATTCGTATGCAGGTAATTTCTGTACGGGGTTAAAACCTACATTTGGTATCAGAGCTGTTTTGGCTTCAAGGGGATGCCTTTATTGCTGAGGGGTTTTGCTCGGGCCTATGGTAGACCCTGTTCAATGGGAGATCTGTGAGATCAATTGTGGTGGTGAAAGAAGATGGCGAGTAGCGGAAAGATAGATATTGAGAAGTTTAATGGTCAGAGTTTTGAGTTGTGGAATCTCAAGATGGAGGATCTATTGGCGGATAAAGATTAGTGGATTGCGGTAGATCTAGGTACTAAACCAACGGGAGAGACTGATGAAGAATGGAAGAAGTTGGATCGGAAGGCAAAGAGCACAATACGATTGTGTGTCTCAGATTCAGTATTGCTGAATGTATCAGGAGAAGCTACGGTGAAGGCTTTGTGGGACAAGTTAGGGACTTTGTACCAATCTAAGTCTCTGGTGAATAAACTGTTCCTGCGGAAAAAGTTGTATAACCTGAGGATGAAAGATGGAGACTCGGTGATAGAACATATGAATGCATTTAATACTGTGGTAAGTCAGTTATCATCTCTTGATATTAAAATTTCAAATGAAGATAAGTGCATCAGTTTGTTGTGTTCTCTACCAGATTCGTGGGATAGTCTGGTTATTGCAATAGGTAGCAATGCAACTGCTTTGCAGTTTGATGAAATAGCCTCAGCCTTGCTGACGGAGGAGATGAGACGGAAAAATATGGACAACCAGAATGGTGATGCCTTGTCTGTACGAGGACGGTCCCAGAACAGAAACAAAAATAAGTCATCGATGGGAGATCTAAATCTAGAGGGAGATCTAAATCTCCAGGAAAACCTATAAAGGTGGTGTGCTGGAAATGTGGAAAGGAAGGGCACTTCAGAAGGGAGTGTAAATCTAAAGCTCCTGATAAAGGAAAGGGATCTGATGATGCTCCTTCTGCAGAGGCGAAAACACCTCAGATGAAGGTGGGGATGTGTACTTGGATTCTTCAAGTACACATGTAGATCATGAGGCATGGTTGATTGACTCAGGTGCATCGTTTCACTTCACTCCCCATAGAGAGGTTCTGCGAGTATGAGAAATACAATGGTGGTGATGTCTTCTTAGGAGATGATAGGAAGGCTAGAATCATTGGTCGCGGAAAAGTAAAGTTGAAGTTGGAAGGTGGAAAGGTTAGAACCCTTCCGGGTGTTCTGCATATTCCTGCGTTGGCCAGAAATCTGATTTCTGTAAGCAAGTTGGATGATGTAGGTGTGAAGACAGTGTTCGAGAAGGATACGTGCAAGATGGTTCGAGGAGCACTAGTATTGATGCGGGGAGTTCGGATTGGAACTCTGTACAAGCTGCAAGGTAGCACTGTTGTTGACGGGTTCAATAGTTCT
>APFE030539285.1:0-12179 GCA_000404065.3 Pinus taeda | reverse complement strand
CTCTTCTTACATGTTTTTGAAACCATGGAGCATTTAATCTAAAATATATATTAAGGTGCCTTTGCACACACGCCCTGCTTTAAACATATAATGGAGCATTTAATCTAAAATATATATTAAGGTGCCTTTGCACACACGCCCTGCTTTAAACATATAATTTCCGTATTCAAATTTATGGAATTAAGAGTTCTATGAAACTTACATGAAATCCTAGGCGGTGGGAAAGACCTCAGTCTTGAGTCCTTCCTTGAGAATCGTTGGCTTTCCGAAAAGACAGACAAATCACAACACCTGAGCCCAAATATAACCATATAGTATCGCCTCCCTCCTTGGATGTGCCTCTACTCTTTATCCAAAATTAAATCGAGACCCAGCTTATAAAGACACGGTACCTGGTTACCAACCCATTAGCACTCAAGGCAGGCTGGAACATCAGTGGTCCCTGTATAGCCTTATGACTTAGAGTCGCTGCTTGGATGCAACAGCACTCACGGAGGGAGCACATTATCTGATCTGAATAAGAACCCATTGAAGCCATGAAGAGTTGGCCCGAGAAGCGTGACCATACCCATGATCAGAAGATTGTGAGTTCCATGTCTGTTACCATTGTGAGTTCCATACCCGTTGCCAGTTTCATGACCAATGGATTGATGCACCCATGACAGGGTGATTGCGAGCTCTGACCAACAAGTGTGGACAAGCTAAACCTTAGCATGCTCAATTTCCATCACTGGAGACTGGAATAACCACCTTGTTCCCTTTCCAATCAGTAGGTTGATAATGTCAAACAAGAAATACACATCACCTAGCTAGATAAATAATAGGAACTAGAGAACCACGTGTAGTTGTATCTTTCCTATTGTACGCGAATAATACTTCGAATTTTTTCATGGAACAATGAGCCACTTAGAACATTTTTACGAACCAATGAACCATTTTTACGAACCAATGAACCAATGAGATTATTTTTATATTTAAAAAGAATTGAGAAAATAAGAGTAGGTAAATGGTCTAATATTATCTTTAATGAAAGCATAAGTGAAAGAAAGAAATTATAGATAAAACAAAACTATACATAGACGCAAAAATGGAATATCTATCTTAATCCTTGTCCCACAAATAGCAAGGAGCTAAAAGATTATGTTATGGAGAAGTTTCGTAAAAAAAAGTATGGGAAAAGAGTTGGGTAGAAAAAAGAAATATTACATTGAGGAATTCAACGCTAAGTGTGATCTAAAACAAAAAGAGTTCATTAGAGCTAGCATTTCATGGAGGGAAAAGGTTCTTATTGCTTAGTTAAGGATGGAAAAGAGTTGGGTAGGAAAAAGAAATATTACATTGAGGAATTCAACCCTTCGTGTGATCTACAACAAAAAGAGTTCATTAGAGCTAGCGTTTGGTGGAGGGCAAAGGTTCTTATTCCTCAGTTAAGGATCAACTCACATGGTGACAAAGGCCTAAAGAAGATTGGGAAGAAAGGGTGTGTACATTTTTCACCTCTAGGGCTGTGGAATTAGAAAAACATTTCATTTTGGAATGTGATGCATTCAAAGAAACAGAGAAAGTTATGAGAACATGTTAGCATCAGTTTCTTGGCATTGTATTTTTAGCGAGGGGATTGTTGGAAGGTTGGGTCTGCTCATCATCAATTTGAATCGGAAAATGATTGAATTGCAAAAAGTGAAAAACAAGGAACTAATGGTCTCATAGACTATTTTTAGTCTCGTGGACCTTAAAATATCATTTCATTGTAAAGCTTGCAGTTGGGGTTAGAGTACAATAGATCAATACTTAGACCCATATCGATGGTTTCTCGTTAAAACCTTCCAGCACCAAGCGTGAACACGTGGTTTAATAAATAGGCTTGTAAAATATCATTTCATTATAGAGCTTACAATTGGGGTTAGAGTACAATAAAGAAATACTTAGGCCCATATTTAAGTTCCAGCACCCAGCGTGAACACGTGGTTTAATAAATAGACTTGTAAAATATCATTTCATTATAGAGCTTACAATTGGGGTTAGAGTACAATAAAGAAATACTTAGGCCCATATCGGTGGTTTCTCGTTAAAACCTTCCAGCACCAATCATGAACACATGGTTTAATAAATAGACTTGTGGTTTTTATTTTTATATTAATAACTAATTGACTTTAGTGCGTTTTTTTAGAAATTTTTGAGGTATAATTTTTTTAAAATGCAGTAGGAATTTATTGGAATCACAAGTTGGATAGTTAATCTCTGCACAATCCAAGTGTCCTAGGGGTTTTCCAAGGTACTTAATCTATATACACAGTCAAAAAACAGTTTAAATAACACAAATCAAAATTTCATCTCAAATTTTTTGACCAAAAATTTCAAAAAAATCACACTAAAACAATTCATTCCTATTAATAATAGCTCCCTCACAAAATAAGTTATATAAAATTATGCAAGTGTCGCCTTGGTCATAATACATGACCACCAATAAATAGATGCATGTAACCATTCATGTTGTGGCAACCAATAAATAGATACATCTAACCATTCATATTGCGGGTTAACAAGGTGACCAAAATATGTTGTATTGAACATTCATATTAAAAAAACACATACACAAAAAAAGGTCGATAGGTACTACCACTACTCTAGTTTCCTTAGTTGAAATGACAATGATCACTTACATGTATACATATTATCCAAAATTGATAATGCTCGATTGAATCTCTTGCTAGTAAACTTGTACCAGGGTAAATTTTAGGTTCTGATTAATTTGCACCGGATGGTCTAACTTAAACTAGACTTGAGTCTCTCTCACTTAGATGAAGGTCAAAGGGCCATTACACATATCGTTTTAATAGAGGAATGTGAGGTGAATGTTGACATCTTTTTCACTTATGATTATATTTTTCACATTACTAATATCATTTTAATGGAGGAATGTGAGGTGAATGTTACCGTATTTTCCATCACTTATGATTATATTTTTCACAAGTTTGTCGTTTTTATTTAACAATCATAAATGATATAAGGAATTATATAAATTAAATGCTTAGTTTAATTAATAAATGATATAGTAATTTTTTAAGGATTTTTTATTTGTTTTTGTTTAAAATTTTATATATTTTTAAAAATAGTAAGTTTTAAGCTGTTTTTTAAAGATGAGATTTTTCTAAAAGTATTGAATTTATCTATGTATTTAAAAATGTATTATAAATAAAAAAACATAATCACATTAAAAATATATTGTCATATTAGACACAAAGATCATTTCATCTATTATTTAGACTATTCCTAAATTAAATGGTTGCTAAAAGCTATAACCATCAACTCATAATAAGTATCAAAATACTTATTTAATCACACATCTCAAATTTTAAAAAAAAAATGTTAAGCCTTATTTAAAATAATATTAATAATTATTAATGATAAAAAAAACCTTATATATAAATTAAACATTATACATTTTAAAAAATAATATCATATTTACTAGATTTTTAATTATTTAAATGCATCTCCACTTTACTATGAAGATTCGTAATTTGTAAATAGAATTTGTTACAATATTATGACTTATCAATACCACATGCCTAAAACATCATAACTTATTTTATATAGCATTTGTTCCTATATGACATTTTTTTAATAAAAAAATAAAATAAATAATTACTTTCAAAATAAATCTTAATCTTTCATTTGTGTATATTATTACAAATATTCTTAAAATATTTTATAAGTTTAAACCTTATCATCCATTAATAATTAAATAAAATTTTAAAATTCATATTCCAAAATAAATATATATACCAACTTCATAAATCTTAAACCATATTGTAAAATAAACATACTTATAAACTTAAAAAATCTTAAAACATCACATTTTACCAATTGATAGATATCCTTGAAATGTAGGAAGGCTAACATCCAACTAACGTCTTTTTAAAGATGATTTAGGATGAAATTACAGAATTGTCAGTGAATATAAGTTATTAAGTATAGATAAGCTTTTGAATAAGTGCTAAGAGATGAATTTGTGATATTCGTAATGTATAATTATTTTAAATGTTTCAAATTTTAAAGCAAGCTACAAAGTAGTGAGTACCGGTCACCTAGTTTAAATATAGTTAAAGTAAAGTAAAAAATTACAAAGATTTGATAAAATGGAAGCTCGGACAAGTGTATGCAGCAATCAAAACTAGAAGAAAAATAAGTAAAATTGGAAAAAAAAAAAGTTAGAAAAAAAAAAACTATAATTAAGTTAATTTTTTTAAATTAAAAATAAATATTTTTAGAAATATATATTTTATAACTTTTAAAAAAGCTCTTCATTAAATCATAGTATAATATAAAAAACAACTGCCATTTTTAAACTCTTATTTTTTTAAATTTAAAAAATAAATACTTTAAAAATATTATTTTTAATTTTAAAAAATACCTTCATAAACCTTACATAATCAATTAATTTTAAATTAAAAAAATAAAAATATTTAAAATATTATTATAATTTTAAAAAAATACCTTCAACAAAACATAATCAAAAAAATTACCTTCACAAACCAAAAAAAAAAAATAATAATTTCATGACTTTTAATTTTTAACATTATAAAAAAATATATAACCAATTTATTTATTATTTAATTAATTAAATATTATATTTTCACACTTAAAATAAAAGTGAATATCAAAAAACTAAAATTAAACCAATATAAGTTGAAATTCTCAAATTAATATGATAATACCTTCTCCTATATAAAAAGGTGTTCCAAAATATATTAATTTTTCCATTAATTTTATTATAGATTATAGTTTAAATAAAAAGTTACTTTATTGTTTCAAAGTTTCACGGCATACTTCATTAAATTTGATAGTCTATTTTTTACAAGTAAACAAGAATCCTAAAATATCTCCTAACAAATTGAAATGTCAATGCCCATTACATCTATGATATAATATAGTATTCAAATTAATTTATTAGTAAATTATTATTAATCATATTTCGAAATAATTTATTAGCATAAAACTAGGTAATCAATAGATCTTGTTATCCATCGGATTTTAAATGAATAGCGGTTGTATATGTTCATCGTTTGATTTCGGCCTGAGCAAAATCGAATATTTAAAGTCCGATAGCATAAGAAATATGGCTCGCCACAAAACTATAGTGTTTTTTAACGGAGTTGTTTATAATGCGATTTTTTGGAGATTTGGGTGACGGAAGGTTAAATTTTGATTTGTTGCAGTTAAAATGGTTTTTCAACTGCATATTTGGATTCAGCACCCTGAAAACCCCTGGGACGCTTTGATTGTGTAGAAACTAGCTATCAAACTTGTGATTCAAATAAATTGTTACCGAATTTTGACTAGAAAAACCAGCCGTAAAAACTTCCAAAAAATCTCATTATAAACCACTACTTTTTTAACTCTTAAATTTCCTCGTAATTTGTTTTCGTGATAAGTACATTGTACAACACCAATCCTTGAAATATTTATACTTAACCTTTTGGATTCCTTGGCCAGTAATAAAACAAGTACACTTTAATATCAAAATCCAAAGCTTACTCATCATTAAAATCTGAACGGTGAAGTACAAGGTACGTCTGTACATAAATAATGATTACGACATAAGGCTTATAAGAATTCAACAAATTAGATTTTAAATAAATAATCTATATAATATAAAAAAATATAATTTAATTATTAATGTTAAATTATAAAAAAGCTAATTGAATTATTAATGTTAAATTATAAAAATGCTATAGATTTTTTCAGTAAAATAATTAATAGTTAATTAATAAAAAAAACTGAATATATTATAAGTTGTATATAGCAAGTATGATAAGGGTAGGTAAATATTTTTGGATTAATCACGTTATTAAGATTAGGTGGAGGTTTCGAACCATTCGAACCAACCAATATGGCTTATCCTTAGAACAAATGAAAAAATCATACAATCTTCATGAATAAATAGTAAAGACACATCATTGCACAAAATTGACGGTTGAAAACTAGCCATTGAAAACTAACCTTTAGAGAATAGTCAAACAAGTAAATAAAAATTTTTATTATTTAAAAATTAAATTCAATATTTTAAATTTAATATTCTAAAATTAGTTAAAACAAAATAATAATAATAATTTTAGTTATAAAGTAGAAGTTAGAAGTATGAGCTTGTTAAGAGAATTAATAAGGGGTTGATAAAATAGTGTCATTAAATTATTATAAAGTTATAAGGTTGAGAATAAGTTAATACTAGCTGCTATGTAATATTAAAAATAATAAGGTTAAGAGATTTAAATCTAGTAAAATATCTAAAAGAGTTATGGATTAATTAATATTATAAATTTAGTCATACAATAGCATTAAGGAATAATATATAGCTAAATCATTAAGTTTTATAAAAATATCAAAAACTAATAAGATAGAGATCTATATATTGTAGAGATTATATATTATTGAAGTAAATAGCAGTTTAATAATTGATTTTAATAAAGTAAAAAAGGGGGTCAAAAACAAATCAAAATGAGGACTTAAGATATAGAGAGGAGGGAAACTACAACATATAAAGTACTGAGGAGCTTGAGCAGATAAACCTATAAACAAATAAAGTGAAAAAGAGAAAAACAAAGAGGGAAATGGAGACAAGAGGATCATAAGGAGAGGGTCGAAATCCAATTTTTATTGAACTTCCAACCATCAGATTCCTAGCATGGCTTTCAATCTTAACAGCCTCCCTAAGCTTCCTAAGGTGGAAATGGGCAACCCTAGCAATGACTCTAGAATCTTCTATACAGACATGGTGCTTGGATTTCTCTGCATGCTCAGTTAAAGATGATGAGTGGGAACAATTGTGTCTAATGTCTACCGCATGCTCATGGATCCTCTGGTTAATTGATCGACCTGTTTGTCCAATATATGGAGTACCACGGGAACATGAAACCAAGTAAACACTTTTCATGTCCTTCAGGTCGATAGGGTCTTTAATTGAACGAAGAGAATTCCTAATGGTCCTTAGAGGTTTGAACGAAGAGGAAAAATTATTTTGTCTAAGGATATGGGCAAATCTTATCCATGGTCCCTTGAATAAATGGGAGATGAACCTTAGAGATAGGATCAACTCGAGCAGTTTTAACTCTGGACTCCTTACAAGCTCTTTGAAAGGCCTTGAGACTATGAGTTCTGTTGTACCCATTATTTTTAAAGACTTCAAGGAGATGAGATTTCTCCTACTCTAGCCATCTCCTTATGATCCTCATGTCTCCCTTTCCCTCTTTGTTTGTCTCTTTTTCGCTTTATTTATATATAGATTTATCTGCTCAAGCTCCTTAGTACTTTATATGTTGTAATTTCCCTCCTCTCTATATCTTATGTCCTCATTTTGATTCATTTTTTTACCCCACTTTTTTACTTAATTAAAATCAATTATTAAACTCCTATTTACTTCAATAATATATGGCCTCTATAATATATAAGATCTATACCTTATTAGTTTTTGATATTTTTATAAAACTCCTTGCATACATTTTTAACCTTTATTATTGATGATTATTCTTAGCTATATATTATTCCTTAATGCTATTGTATGACTAAATTTGTAATATTAATTAATCCATAACCCTTTTAGATTAGCTTATTCATTGCATTTGAGATTTTGCTAGATTTAAACATCTTAACCTTATTATTTTTTATATTACATTGCAGCCACTATTAACTTATTCTCAAACCTTATAACTTTATTATTATTTAATAACATTATTTTATCGACTTCTTATTAATTCTCTTAACAGACTCCATACTTCTAACTTCTACTTTATAATTAAAATTTTATTTTTTATTTTTATTTTTTCTAATAATTTATAACTAATTTAGGAAATATTAAATTTAAAATATTAAATCTATTTTTAAATAAATTAAAAATAAAAAAATTGTTTGACTATTCTCCAACAACTAGTTTTCAACCAGCAACTTTGGATAATGACGCATCCTTACTATTTATTCATGAAGATTGTATGATTTTTTCACCTTATGGTGAGGATGAACCACATTGGTTGGTTCGAAACATTGACCTAATCCTAATGATGTGATTAATCCGAAAGATATTTATCTACTATATGGATCACAAAAGTCTTAGATCTAATATAACAAGGGCTACATAATAGCTAGTACCTGACTTTTAGTTTAATGAAACAAAAAATAACAAAGGCAAAGATTTCATCACAAGAATAAAACAACTAATAAAATATTATGTTGTTAAATGCCAATTATGTTTTTTATTTTTATTAATATATAGAATTGTTCATAATAATTTTATTAAATAGTTTTTAATATAATAATAATCATTTTTAAAAAAAATTATAAATTTCCATATAATTAATAATAATAATAATAATAAAAATAAAATAAATCAAAAAGTTAAATAAAAATGAAATAAACTTAAAAAAATATTAGTTATTATTTATGGTTAAACAAATTATTTCATTTTTCTTACTCAATTTTTATTTATTAAAATTTTAAATAAAATATTAAAAAATTTATGGTATTTTTTTTTTAAATCATAATTTTTACAATAATAATTAAACAAAAGTTTCTATACATTGAAATTGGTTTGAAGTTTTGCATGTTTGCATGTTTTGAAATTCAAATTATTATTTTAATTATTTCACAGAATAACAATATTATTTTACTTAAGAGAAATTTTTGGTTGATGTCTTTCTAATCAACAAATGTGGTTCATCATTGAGATGAAGAGGCAAACTATGGCAAAGGCTTAAATAGAGAGCAATGTAAAGACATAATTAACGGTTTGAACAATAATATTTAAATTATGATATTAATTTATTAATTTATTAAAAACAAATATTATTAGGTAATGGCTATATTAAACCGATAGGTTTTTTGAAAAATAATATTTAAATTAATTAAAAAAATCAAATTCAAACTCTAAATAATAAGAAAAGTTAAAAATTATAAAAGAGAATCAAGACCCTAAATATATACATTTCAAAACATATATATATTCAGAAAAAGGTAATCAATAAATAAAACAGGTTCAACAATAAAATAAAAAATATGAAGCCATTAAACAAATATTTTTGTTTTATTTTATTTATTTTTCATTAATTATTTTTAGTTTAGTTTATTTTATTTCTCTTAATTATTTTATTTACTAAATTCTGTGGTTGTAATGAGGGAACTGACTCTTTTTTATAATTTTTGACTTTCGTCATTATTTAGAGTTTGACTTTGATTTTTTTTAATCAATTTAAATATTATTTTGAAAATCTAGTTATTTAATATAACAATTATTTATTAATATTTGTTTTTAATAAATTAATAAACTAATATCGTAATTTAAATATTATTTTTTATCGTGGGTGAAGACACCTACCTCTTTTTCCACGTGAAAAGAAATCTCGTCTGCAGGCACGAGAGGTTGTCTTCCTAGCGGGAGAGGCTATCTTCCTAGCGAGAGGTTGTCTTCCTGGCGGGAGTGACTATCTTCCTAGGGAGAGGTTGTCTTACTGGCAGGAGAGGCTATCTTCCTAGTTCTTTGGATGGTGGCCAGTGGTGGGCTTGGAAGCCATTCTGTGCAATCTCTAAGTTCTAGTCTGTGAACCTATGCAAGGGTGGGTGAATCACTCATGCCATCCAGGGGAAGACTAATTGATACAAGTGTTCAAGGGAATAAATAAAAACAAATCCAATTGGCACCTAATGCTTTTTCCCATGCTCTTCCCATGCTCTGAGCATATCAAACCTCAATGAAAATTGTCGCACTCCAATAAGTACAAAATGGTTCTACACGTAATAACCACAAAACAAAGTGACCTATGCTAATGTTTTAATAAATTAATTTAAATATTATTTTTCAAAAACTAGCCAGATAATATTGCCATTACTTATTAATATTATTTAATAAACTAATATCAATATTTAATATTATTTTTGAGAAATATAGTTAATATATTATTACTTATTAATATTTTTAATAAAATAATAAACTAATATCATTATTTTAAATATTATTTTTCAAAAACTAGTAATTTAATGTAGCCATTACTTAATAATATTTGTTTTTATATATTAATAAATTAATATCACAATTTAAATAATAAATTAATATCACAATTTAAATATTATTGTTTAAATGTAGCCATTACTTGAAATTATGTTTCTACATTGTTCTCCTTTTTCATGTTTGCCTCTTCATCTGGTCCTCATGATGAACCATTTGTTGGTTCGAAATGCCTTCGCCAAAAAAAAAATTATGTAATTTTTACCAAAAAAACTTTGCTTAATTCATTATGAATCACAGAAACTTGAATAAAAAAATATTTTTTTCCTTTTAACTTTTATTAAATTACTAAAATATCTATTACATCTTTATAATAACTAAATATAAATAAAAAATTATAATTATTATATTTAACATATATCATCATTACTAATTCAAAAGTAAATTTCATAAATTTTATTAGTAAATACAAATACAAATTTAAACTTATATATAATTTTAAATAAATAAATATTCGATAAACTTTATACATACGAAATTATAGATAAATTATTTATTCCATTATTATGATAACATAAATTTTTAAATAAAAATTATGTATTTACAATATTTCACTTATCATAAATTATGAATTAACAATAAACACACATGCAATGTTGTAAGTTATATTTTTTAAGAATTAACTATATTAAAAATTAATAAATAAACTTAATTTTTAATTTATAAATTTTTTTGTAAAGAGAGCTTCAGCGTAAATCACATAAGAAGGACTTTGGTTGACGCGTTTCGAACCAACCAATGTGGTTCATCATCAGGACGAGTTGAAGATACAGATCCAGATCAGCGTGTTAAATAGTCTAAGCAGAGACTCCAACGGCTAAAACAATCTAACGGCTACTTTTTCACTAAAGAGCCCCATTCAAACTTCATCTAACCGATTATTGTTAAAATACCACTATATTCACGGAGCTAGGTTAACCCTGTGAATAATAAAACAAAACCAAGGTTAATCTGTTAAAATAATTCATTTATTAAATATAAAATATTGCTTTATTATAAATAAAAATGTATAAATATATATAAATATGTGAAAATATGTATATGCCAATATTTATTTAAATGATTCATTCAATAAAAATGTATATTCCACTAATTTATTATTATACCTAAATTTATTTTGAAAAACCTTAATTTTATTATTGTCAAAATTGTGTTTATTTATAGTTAATATGTAGTTAATTTTATAGAAAAAGGTTAAATTAGGTCAATTACAAAATAATTTATTAATTTATTGAAATATTAATTATTATTATATGTGTAAAAATATATATAATTAATAATATTAAAAATGTAATAATTAATTAATTATTAAATCTATATGCCCATAAATAAAACTTAGGTTAGTATATATCATATAATTATAGGAAAAAGGTTAAGTTATGCCAAATTAAAATTACAATTTAAATATTCACTACAAATATATAATATTAAATTATTAATATAATACTGTATGTAAATAAAACCATAGAATCAACTAAAAATAGTTAAAAATTATAATTAATTATATTTATTAACTATACTGAATTTATGTAATGCACTCCTAAAATACTAGGTTGCGTAATTATGTATGGGACTATAAATATTAATAGAATTAGATGCTTATGAATTGAACTTATAATGAATGGGGTAGATCTGTCCTATTAATATAAAGAGTAATTCATTAAATAATAAAACCTATAAAAGAATGTTTATTTAATTGACCCTAGATTTAATATTGTTAATGATAATATGAATAATTTACGCTCGATTGTAATGAATTCTACAAAAAAAAAAAAAGAGAGGATGCTTACGAAGAGGACAATCATTCAAAGAGACCGAGGGACACGACGAACAAGGGAAGTACCCAAAGCTGCCAACGATAAGCGATACCAGACTCACAAAAACTATGCCCACCCAAAGAAAGCACCTAAGACGAGCAGAGGGGGGGGGGGGAAGAAACCCTAGGATGACAATGCAGGGATCCAATTTCTACTAACCTTCCACCCATCATCTCTGTTGAGGTTGATGGGTCTTCGCTCAATTTCAATAGCTTCCCTTAACTTGCGATGATGAAACCGATCAACTCTGGCAATGACTTTGGCCTCCTCAATGCAGACATGATGCTTAGTTTTGTCCACATGCTCTGCTA
>APFE030539283.1:0-18960 GCA_000404065.3 Pinus taeda | reverse complement strand
TTGCAGTGATAGAATTTTCACACCTTCGTTGTATGTCTTTAACCTTTTATTGGTTTTTTTCTTTAAACTGGTCGGGGCTCTAGGAGATGAGAGCATGATGTGTATGATAAATAAGTGAATACCCTCGTAAGGCTGGGTAGTTCAACGCCCACCAGGGGTTGGGACAATCATGGGTTCCTAAATTATGCAGGGAGCACACGTAGGGGCACCAGGAATCAGGGTAATGGCCATAATGATAAGAGGTAGATCTCATGTTTGGCTTTTTCCCATGCACCAAATTTTTATGTCCCAACCATCTTTTGCATTTTATGGTACATTTTCTGTTGTAAGTGGCCAAATTATGCTTTTAACTTTCTTTTCAGCTACATCAACCTCTGGGGCATCGTTCCATAGCCAAACCAAAGTGTGGACAAGGGGAAGGGGAGGCTAACTCCTTGTGGATCTGTTACCGTTCAAACCAACAGGGGTCCTAGGAGGGGATCCTATAGAGCATCTACTAGGTCAAGTGGAAACAATGGAGGGATAGCCCACTGTCACCTCAGCTAAATCTCCCTGCACTTTATGGACTTTCACCAATGGGAGGAGTCCGGGTATGAGGGGAATCACTAGGAATGATAGGTCAACGATGGGATGAAAGGTGATTCCAAAAGCTTATTCACAAGAGAGGCTCAGATAATGGGCTTGCTTGCTATGAAAGCAAGATAGATGGCTCTCTTAGAGGGGATATGAAGATGCTTAGATCTAGGTTTGGAGAATATCCCTTAACAAGAGGTATCCTAGACCTAAGAATCCTAAAGGAAAATGGCTTCTATGTAATCCTTGTGGAATGTTAGTCACAAAATTGTGGGACCACAAAGAACCCAAGTGAGCCCGAACTAGGTCAAGGATGTGGAGTTGATCGATAATTGATGGGCTTGACCTGGCTAGGGAGGAGAAAAGGATCAAAGAAATAATTTTCCTTTGAAATTCAAATGCAGTGATCCAAATGAGGACACTAACCCAAAGCAACCTAGGGAGAGGAATGATCCTTGAGCTAGGGCTTGCAATATCTCGGGATTCCACTGTCGGATTGAGCTAAAACATGGAGGACCCCTTGAGAAGACCCCAACGCAATTGTGGACCAAATTTGAAGGTTTTCATTGTTCTGTCATCATCCAATTATTATTTTGAAGGATCCAGTAAATATTCCTAACTTGCCCTGGGTTTAATCTATGGAAAATTGATGCAACCATCCAGTTTACCTTTTGACTCCATTGCCCAATAGATGCTAATTAAATTGAATACAATCAGTCTTCCAAAACCCAAATCAAAACCCAAAACCCAAGTACAATCATAACTAGTCTAAGATTTTCAAGCAACAAAGATAAATTTTACAGAGAGAGCCCTCTCTAGGATTGGAAGGGCTAGATTCCCATCCCAAAGTTGGTTTGATGTTGCATTCTTGTGATTTGTCCTACAACCTTCAAATTACAGGGTGATAACACCCGTCAAGGATGATGCACTTAGCTCTAGCCATTGCATCTTCGTGCTTCTCATTTTCAGCCGGGTCAACTGGGATCACTATCGTTTTCAAGGCAAAGTGCATGATGCAATATCTGTCTAGAATGGACAAGATCCTGGCTTTCCAGACTACAAAGTTGGAAGTTTCGTCTAGTCTATTTTGATCTCTCAGCCCATTCATTGCCATTTCGTTGCTCCTCTTTTTGACTCTTTTGAGTCTCTCTACTTCCCTCCTGGAAGTTCGTGGTTTGACTCCCTCTGAGCTTCGATTTCTCTTCTGGAAACCCCTCTGCCAATGTCAAAATGCCCCACTCCGATCATTTGTGCAATTGCACCACTGATCTGGATTTCTTGGCTAGAAATCCTTAGCAGCAACTCGCTCCTCCTTGGTCTTGCCCTGTTAGGTACTATTCTGACCATAGTACCCCTCCAACTTCGCTCCGTAACTCACCCACAACCTCCTATGCCTCAACAATCTAAAGGTCTGAGCCTTTAGGCTCTGCACAATCCCAGAACCAGCGAAATATGCACCTCTTGGCCATAGCGTTGATCCTTCTTGACTGAGAAAGATGATCGGGCACTGCGTAGGTCAGGTCTGCTCCTCTCTGCCTCAGCGCTGATCCTCCTCTTGGCTCGAACTGATGACGCAGGCTCTTTGCGTCACCCCTTCCTTGCTGCTTTCTGCTAGGAACAACCTCTGTCACTCGGGACAGTTGTTTCTGTTGTTGCTGCTATGCTCGGTTGATGCCTTTAGTTATCTTGTGATCTGCAACCACACTCTGATACCATGTTGGAATTTCTAAGTTTAACCCATTAGAAATTCTTCTTGTGCTATCTAATTTATTTCTTCCTACTTGTTCAATTAGTTAACAAGTTATTTACTATGTAAATACGGAAAATAAATACAAGCACAGTATCAACACATACAAATCAGCAACTGAAAGTAAACAAGCACACAAGTGACATCGTTGTTTTTAGACTAATGCCTGCAGAAAAACCCAATGCGGGAAAACCAGTGCAACTATTTAGAGGGTTTTATTATTATGCTGTTTCAGAATACAACCCGGGTGCTAGAAATGGCTCACCCAACAGAGAATGCCCTCGGTAGTAGTACCTCTCAGTCAGAGACAAATGTATGGGTAAATCACTGGATGAATGATCCCACAGCAGCAATGTAGCTTTTGCTACTCTGCGTCACCCTGTCTGGCTCTCTAGCTCCCAATCTGTCCCATGAAAAATCTCCCAGCGCTGCCTTTAGGCCCTACTTAGCCTCCCTGGCCCAGCGTCAGCCTCTCTGGCCCAGTATCAGCCTTTGGAGCCTCTGCGTCTCACACACTGACCCTCACCAACTCTGCGCAACTCCTAGCTACCTCTGCGTGACCTCTGGTTGCCTCTGTGTGGCCTCTAGCTGGCTTTGCGTCAAACTCTCCTGGCTTCTGCGTTGATCCTCCCGGTACTAACTCTGCCTCTCTGTTATGTATTCACTGGACCTCAGCTGCAACTCAGATCACTTCACTCAATTTCTTCAGCAAACCCTGCACCAAAAAATCGAGTTCTTGATCTCTCTTGGTGTGTTCTGCAACTGACCCTCAAGCCTCCTCTTATACTTTTCTCGTTGGTCCATCAACGTCTGAGATTAAATATCTAATCAACGGTTAAGATTAGATTTGGCTTGATCCATGAATTTTGGACCATTCTAACCAGTTTTATATATATATTTTTTAACAAGATCGGGTACTAATATATTATAAAACAACAGTGGAGGGACAAGGTCCCAGTGCAATAGAGAGGGGAAGATCGGCGAGGGAGGTGCAAAAGGGGAGCGCAGTCCCATCCTCCAAATCACTGGTCTTGCTTCTTAGAAATTGAAATACATAGTAACTATATTGTCGGACGAACTGTCCTAATAGTAAACAAAATTTACAGAGCATAGAAAATTTGTCAAAGAGGTCACCAAAACTGATTGACTGAATCCTCGGGGGGCTTATCTTTCTTGTTGCTAAGCTTGGTCGAGGCTTCACCTTGCTCGCTTTGGTTCAGTGTCTTTATAAAGCTCACCGCTTCTTCCAAATGTTGACATTTTTCCTTGAGCCCTTCGATCTCTGCTTTCTGCTTCTCAAACTTTTTCTTCTTGGATTTGTTTTCATTTTCCATTTCCCCCCTGAGCTCATTGAGAGTTTTAATGAAGCACCCAATCATGAAGTAGTTTTCCCGGCATAGGACGCAGCTATTGTTATTCTCAATCTGTTTCAGGGGGTTGCCAGACATATTGGTGACAGAGGAGATGCTTTCGTTATCCTTATTGTTGTTCTGAAGCTGAGGTCTTCTAAACGTGATTGGGTGGGAGGCAGCAATTCTCAGGTTTGTGGCCAAAGTTTCTCCCTGCTTCGAAAGCCTATAACTGCCCGAGGAATGCTTGGAGTTCAGGCCGTCACTAGAGATGATCTAAAGCTGATGCCTGTGGGTGTAGGAGCTTATGGGAGAAGGGATGAGACAACGGAGAAGAGAAAGCCAAAGGGAATGATCACTGATTCTTTTGAAGCCCACAGATCCGATGAGAGTAGAGGAAGAGTGATGGGGAGGTTGAGAGAAAATTATGGGAGCGAGTGGAGGAACTGAGCAGAGGTAAGAAATGAGGCACAACTGAATAGGCTTGAGACACCCTGTGCTCAATACTAAGCGAAACCACATGAACAAACAGTCAAAAAAATGCAAAAACCATAAGAGAAACAATACCAAGTTACCTCTGCCCACACACAGAAGGGAAGAGAAGGAGCTGATGTTACTCCCCGAAAACCTCCTTAGACAAGCACTACGACCTAGAGAACTTCTACTATCGCTGCTCAAATGAGTCTTCTTGTGGGGAAGCCTGATCCCACGCTGGTTCTTATAATCCTTGATGTGGAGCTCCTCATGAACCATCCTGGCAATGATATCATAACAATTCATGGCAAGATGAGAGCCCTTGCAGCTGAAGAGACATTTACCAACTGTTGTCCTGTCTTGAGGGCGAAAATTGTTTGGCAGTATGATACACGGGCTGCAGTTCTGAACAGAGGAGATTTTCTGCTTAGCTCTAGGCAGATTTTCTTTGTTTTCATGTCAGACAAATGAGGGAGGATCGCCTTCTGAATCTGCATTGTACTGGTATCCCCTTTTTTAAAATGAATGATGTAATTTCCCAGGTCTTGTATAATGGGCTAGATCACGATTGAGGGCTGGTTATGGTATTGGTTTGTCATAGACATCGTTATTTTCTCTAGCTGTCCCTACCCCTTTGTCCACCGCCTTGTTGGCGAAGGCATCTGCAGCTTGGTTATGAGCTCTTAACACATGTTTGTAAACAACTTTCCCAAGAAGGTTAACATTATCGTTAATTCTTTGCTTTATTTTATTCAAAGCTTGATTTTTGAATTCTCTTCCAGCTTCCATTGCCGCTATTACAATAGCAGAATCTCCAATAATGATTGGATCTTTCACCTGAAGCTTTATGAGGATGTTGGTGCCCATAAGAAAACCATAAGCCTCAGCCTTGTTGTTTGATTGAGTCCCCAGCCCCCATTCAAATGTGGAAACTGTTTCAGCTTGCTGATCCAAGATAAGCCCACAAGCCCCAGCTCTTCCGGGGTTGTTCTTTGAGGCTCCATCAAAGAAGAGGATGTAGCTTCTTTGGCTTTTGATCCACCCCTCTATTTCCCTTTCATTGCCTCGAAGCTTCCAATTTTCCTAGTTGTTTCCAACATTCTTTGGTATATTATTCCTAACTAGGCCATCCATGGGAATTTTTTTGTACCAATCCTCTTCTACTTGTGTCCAGCTGGTTTGATCTGTCAGTGACATACCTTTAGAGCTGATCATTTCCGCAATTTGGGCCCAAGTTTTGGATAATATTATCTGAGCTAGGTTTTTTGCCCTTGAAGATGCACTTATTTCTTGCTAACCAGATGTGCCACCAAAGGGTGGAGGGGAGACACTTCCAAATACTCATGATGGCATCCTTATTTCTCTTGGCATAAGGGTAGCTATGAGTCCAGTTCTTGTGTAAGGGAGACAACTTCTCAATTGAATCAATATTCAAGTCAAGGGGGTTGATAACTTGCTTCCAGCATTGTCTAGCTATAGCATAGTTCAAGAAGAGGTGTTGGGTACTCTCTTCTTCTTCTTGGCAAATATCACACATAGAAGGCCCATGAATGCCTTTTTTCCTCAAATTCTCAGCTATAAGAATCCTCCCTTTCAACATGGTCCAGGTGAAAAACTTGATTTTAGGAAGGCAAGCATTCTTCCACACAGCTGGCCAAAGGCTCCAATTATCATAGTTGCCATGGTTACGGAGGAAGTTGTAACTAGATTTGACAGTGTAAATTCCTCCGCTAGGATCCCAAATACAACTGTCCATACTCTTTTTATTTGTCGGAGTTGAGCCATACAGTAGAGCCTTCAACTCTTCCCATTGATCAGAGAGGTGATTAGGTAGAGGAGGCTTTTTACAAGCAGTCCATCTATTTTGATCCCACTCCGAGATGGAGAATAAGGAAGATATACCCCTCTCCTCCAACCAGTCATGGAGATCTCTCAAATTGTGGTTTCCTTTTAATGGAGCTGTCCCCATAATTCTGTCATTCCAAATGGAAGTGTTTTCTTCGTTTCCATGATTTCTTGAGAATTGATCTTTGATGTGGGGAATGGTTTTTTTAATAAGCCTTCAGATTTGGGTACAAGGGCGTTCCGGTGTCAGCTCATTAATCAGCGAGGACCTCTGCCCAATGAGATATTTTCTGGCCAAGGCTTCTCCCCACCACTGTTCCTACCCATTTAGCATGCGCTAGACTAGCTTGATACCAAGAGCTTTGTTAGTTATGTTTGGGAGGCAGATGGAGATACCTTCATATTCGAAGGGAAGAGTCACTTGATCCCACCGAACCAAACTGAACTTTTTGGAGTCCTGCCTCCCCCCCCGGCCAAAGGAAGCCTCTGATTATAAGCTCCATTTGCTTATGAATGCTAGCTGGAGCCAAAGTTAAAGCAAACTGATAAATTGGCAAAGCCGAAAGAAGAGCTTTGATAAGGATGGTTCTGTTAGCCAAGTTTAATCACATCATCCCCCATCTTTGGATTTTCCCTCTCACTTTCTCGATTTGTTTATTCCAGGTCTCTGTCTTAATCCCTTCTTTGGCCAATGGTAACCCCAACTATATGAAATGACTCCATTTTTGCTGAACTGGGATTTCCAGGATTTGAGAGATCCATTACGTGATATTGTTTGGCACATTCCAGGTGTATATTCTACTTTTTTTTATTGTTCAAAAGACCTCCAGAGGCAGTTAAGAAGTCATCTAACACCTTTTTGAACCTTCTAGTAATAATACTAGAGGCTCCCCCAATCAAGAGAGTATCGTCGGCGAAGAGAGAGTGGTTAATTTCTTTAACCCCTTGAGCAATTCTGATACCAGTAATTTCCCCTCTGATTCTCTGATTCTCCAGCTGTATGCCGAGCGTTTCTGCCATAATAATGTAAAGAAAAGGGGAGAGCGGGCATCCCTATCTCAAACCTCTAGTGCTGCGGAAGTAGCTGCTGGGCCTTCCATTAATCAAAGTTGCAATCCATGGATTGGAGATGCACACTTCAATGATCCTAATAAACTTGGGTGAGATGCCAAACTTTTGAAGAGCTGCAACAAGAAAGCGATGTCAAACACGATCAAAAGCGTTAGCCATGTCCAAATTTATGACCATACCTCTTTCATTGTTTTGGATGCTGCTGTGAATGGCTTCTTGAATGAGATATACATTATCAGTTATTTGCCTTTTTGGGACAAAACCCCCTTGATTTCCGAAATGATACAAGGAAGGACTTTTTTAATCGGTTTGCCAAAATCTTAGTGATGATTTTATATGAGGAGTTGCATAGAGAAATTGGCCTGAATCTATCAAAGGAGATTGGATTTGGCTCTTTGGAGATGAGGGCCAAGTGAGAAGTTTTCGTGTTTTCCCCCACTTTGTGTTTTTTGAAGACATTCTTAATCATATGGACATATCTTTTTTAATTGTCTCCTAATGGCTCTTGTAGAAAGCGATGGTGAATCCATCGGGGCCTGGAGCTTTTTCCGGGTGCATGCTCCAAATAGCCTCCCTTATTTCCTCCGTTGTTACCTCCTTCTCAAGCTCACTGTTTTGCTGTTCACTAACTTTGCTGCTAATTTGCTGAAGAAAATCAACGCTTTCCACTTGTTGCTCCCTAGCCGTGAGAAGGTTTTTAAAATGACTGTACGCTACCTCTTTTATTTCTTCTCTTTCTGTTATTTCCTATCCCTCCACTTGGATTTTGTCAATTTGGTTTCCTGCTCGTTGAATCTTGAGATTGTTGTGGAAAAAGGCAGTGTTCTTGTCCCTTGCTTGTATCCGAAGACATCTGGACTTTTGCCTAAGTTCCTCCTCTTAATTTCTATTTTGCTTGTAGAGGGCCAAAAACATTTCTGTTTCATGGGCTTTGTCTTGTTCAGTTGCTTGCTGACTTTCTTTTTCTTTGTTCCACTTTTCCAGCTTCTCTTGCAACTCTGATTTTTTTTCTTGTCCCTGAGAGCTTCTTCTCTGGCCCACGTTTTTATTTTTTCTCTCACATTTTTGAGCTTGGTTTCCCATACATACTATGGGGAGCCCAACACCTCTGCGTCCCAGCTTTCTTTTATTATATTCCTGAAGCTTTCCTTGTTGTCCCAAATTTTACTATATTTGAATGGGATTGGTCCCTGATTTTCCCACTTGTCCAGGATGAGCACAACCGGCTTATGATTAGATGCCGAGGCATGCACGATTTTGCTCTTGATGGACGAAAAATTTGCTACTATATCCACCTGAATCAAGATTCTTTCAAGCCTTTCCTTTATGTTATGAACACTTGTTCTTTTGTTGCTCCATGTGAATTTTCCATTGCTAGGATGGATGTCGAGCAACTTATGCTCAGCAATAATATCCTCCAACACTGCTCTTGATGGATCTCCAAAGTATCTACCTCCCAGCTTTTCCTCTATATTTTGTATCAGATTTAGATCCCCTCCCATGACGTAGATTATCTATCTGAACATCTTGTACCTCTTCTTTTAGTGACTCCCAGCATAAAGCTTTGTCTCTGTAGTGATTTGGTGGATAGATGTTTATGACCGTATATTTGACGTTTATGTTCTTCTTTGTTAAAACTGTCCTGACCCAACTGCTGTTGAGTTTTTGGCTGATAATTTTCCAATTCCATTTCTTCCACATTGTACCAATGCCTTCTGAGGCCCCGTTGGAGTCTATGGCTATTACTTCATAATTATTTTGTGTTGCTATCATGTTTTGAAACTCTTGGTTACTGATTTTGGTCTCTTGGATCATTAATATATTTGGCTGTTCTTGTTTCATTAGATCTCTTGTTGCATTGAGTTTTAAAGCAGAACCCAACCCCTTGTTGTTCCAAGAGACCAAAATCATTATTTACTTGGTTTATGGTGGTTCCCAGCCTTGTCCTTCCGCTGCGTTTTCTCCCCACTTCCTTTATGTTTCCCGAGGAAGGTGTCCATTGGCTGTTGGGTGCCAATAACCATATCCTTTGCTGCGGCCTCATCTCTAAGTTCCTTGTTGGATTTCCTCCCGGATTTTTTTCGTTGTTCCGGAGCATTGTTTGTTTCTTTGACTTTATTTCTCGTGAGGATTCTATCAATGGAAGGGGGGGCGAGAAAATGAGGGGTGGGGATGAGATACTGACAATGGGCTGGGGAGGGGAACGAGGAGATGGGGGATCTTCATCCAGGAGTTCAAAGGGATTAGATGAAGGTTCGACCGGAGGAGCAGGGTTTATGGGAAACTAACCCAATTTTATATTAATTCACATTAAAATTTTATTTTTCCTAAGTTTAGACTTAGGAACTCCATTAAAAATATTAATTATTTTAATATCTCCCAAACCGGTTAGATTCTACCCAAACCATTTATGGGTCTTGGAGATCTCATGTGCTTTAGCTTCTCCATCAATTTTCGTGGCTAAAACACTTCCAATGCTACCCCAAATCAAAACTAAATTATGGGGAATCAATTATGTTGCATGATGCCATGTATGTATGAGGATTAATGAAGAATTTGGTATTAGTATCTACATTGGAAGACAAAGGGATGAGGGTTGCCTTCATCAAAGGTAAAGTTCTAACTTGGCTTGCTTATTCATCTATGAGGGATGCCTTCGCACTAGGATAAAGATTTGAAGGATTTTATAGGGTCAGTGGAAGACCTCTCCTTGCATTGGTTTATAATACCAATCATTTGAGCGAATTATGGCACTGCAGACTGGCTTATATTCACTATGATGCACTTCCGAAATTGAAGAAATTGGTCTCTGGTATTCTCGATGTTCAGGCTCATCATGATGGAGTTTATCTAGGTTGTGCAAGTGGAAAGAAAACAAGGGGACCATTTCCCTCGAGCAAGGACAAGACAAATGACATCCTCCATCTCATTCATTCTAATATATGTGGTCTGATACCTATACATTTAGTGGGTGGCCATCTCTACTACATTACCTTTCTTGATGATTTCTCAAGAAAGACATGGATATACTATCTTAAGCACAAGGATGAAGCCTTTGAAACATTCAAGGAATTCAAAGCCTTGATCGAAAATCAATCAGGAAAGAGAATCAAAATCTTCAGATCCAACAATGGAGGAGAATACATGTCAAAATAATTCATAGAATTTTGCAAGAAAGATGGAATCAAGAAGGAAATGATTGTGCCATATACCTCCTGAACATAATGATCTAGCCGAAAGAAAGAACAGGTCTATATTAGAAGTTTCCTGTGCTATGCTCCATGATCAAAAGGTGCCAAAGTTGCTCTGGATTGAAGCTACATCTACTGTTGTATATGTTCAGAACAGGGTGCCTCATCAAGCATTAGAAAACAAGACTCTGGAAGAAATATTCACAGGAATCAAGCCTGATATCAGCCATCTTCGTGTATTTGGATACCTAGTATATTTTCATGTGCCGAAAGGCAAAAGGAACGAACTGGAAGCTACTGGCAGAAAAGGTATGTTTGTGGGTTATTGTGAAGATTCTAAAGCATATAGAATTTATATTCCTGGTCAGAGGAGGGTCGAAATTAGTAGGGGCGTAACATTTGATGTAGATGCAGCTCTTGGAAAAGAAAGAGATCTTCCTCCACCTGCTCCTCCCAATGAAGAGAATAATGACGGGGATATTTTGGATGGTCCGTCTGTACCCGAGTCCGATATGGTTGATTATCCCATAGAGCCTATGGATCTGTTAGATCCTCCTCCAAGTGATCCTCCCTCTAAGAAGAGATCACTTTGGCTCCGCGATGCTTTATAGGATACTGAAAGAAATGTCCCTATTCACAGATCATTCAGAGAAAGGAAGCAACCATGCAGGAATCAGGGATATGTTGCCACTATGAGTACTATGATTCATGCTGAACCGTCCACATTTGAAGAAGTAGTAAAAGAACAAGTTTGGAAGGATGCAATGGTTAGAATATGAATCAATTATGAAAAATGATGTATGGGATATTATACCTAGACCGAAAGGGAAGTGTGTTGTAACTTCAAAATGGCTATTTAAAATCAAACATGGAATTGATGGCAGCATTGAGAAATATAAAGCAAGGTTCGTTGCTCGAGGCTTCTCTCAAAAAGAGGGAGAAGATTATGATGACATATTTTCACTTGTAGCTTGATATACAAGCATCCGTTCTATAGTTGCCCTTGCTGCAAGTCAAGGATGGACTCTTCATCAGATGGATGTAAAGACCACATTCCTTCATGGCATGTTACAGGAAGAGGTATATGTTGAACAACCACAAGGATTTGAAGTGGAAGATCGAAGAACACATGTTTGTAGGTTGAAGAAGGCATTGTATAGATTGAAGCAAGCTTCCTGAGCTTGGTATGCACGTATTGACAGTTACTTAGTGAAGCTAGGATTCTCAAGAAGCAATGTCGATCCCAACCTCTACTTCAAGGTTGTCCAAGGTATGCCATTGATTTTGGTTTTATATGTTGATCTATTTTTAACAGGTAGTGAGCCTTTGATGATTGAATGCAAGAGGAAGCTAGTGTCTAAGTTTGAGATGAAAGACCCTGGTCTCATGCACTACTTTTTGGGCCTTGAAGTATGGCAAAAGCCTGGTGAGATCTTCCTTTCACAAGGAAAATACATTATAAAATTGTTGGAAAGATTTTATAATGACAGAATGTAAATCCATGGTTACACTGATGCAAATGAACTTTAAGAAGTTATGTGGAGATGATGCAGGACCAGACTTAGAAAATCCATCTCAGTATAGAAAACTGATTGGGGCTCTGATGTTCCTTGTGAACACTTGTCCCTACATATGCGATGCAGTAAACGCATTGAGTCTATTCATTACCAAGCCCCACCACACACATTAGATAGCTGCTAGACACATATTAAGATATTTGCATGGGTCGATCACACTTGGCCTGGGTTATTCTGCGGGAAATGTTCAAATTCATGGATACATTGATACTGATTGGGCCGGAAATGTTATCGACAAGAAAAATACATTTGGATGTTGTTTTAGCCTTGGATTTGCCATGATATCTTGGATGAGCAGGAAACAAAAATCTGTAGCATTGAGCACAGTTGAAGCAGAAAATATTGCTGCTAGCATGGCTAGCTGGGAGGCGGTATGGTTAAGAAAGCTCTTTGGAGAGCTGTTTGAACAAGTCTTAGATGCAACAGTGATATACTGTGACAACAAGAGTGGGATCCGTTTGGCAGAAAATCCTGTGTTTCATGACAAATCCAAACATCTTGAGATTTGATATCACTTCATTCGAGACATGGTGCAGAGAGGAGCTGTCAAGCTCCAGCACATATCGACAGATGATCAGATTGCATATATTCTCACCAAGGAATTACCAAAGATGAAGTTCTCGATTTTCAGAGAACAACATGGACTCATGGAGGTAGCACCTTCAGACAAGGGGCAATGTTGATCGAACACACTGAGAATACTCTTCCCACCCTGCTTCAGCTCCTAGGGTGAGGAATTGAGATAGAGGGCTCCTAAGGTTGAGGGAACTCTGGACAATAGGGCGCTACCCTATATGTTACCCAGGGTAGAAGAATGTTGCTCCCCTGTCTTTATAAGGTCGGAGAATGTTGCTCCCCTCGTGGTCTTTGCAGAGTATATGTTGATTTGGGGTAGTATCGGATGTGCTCTAGGACTCAAAATTTGTAGCAAGGCTTAGACACATGCATTCTCCAATGCCCAAAAATCGTTTTGGGAAATTCCACCCGGAAGCAGTTTTATTAAAATAAGTAATTATTTTTAATGGGACCCTAAGTCTAAAGTTACGAAATTAAAACAATTAATGGGTATTAATCTAAATTGTGGATGGAACTTTTAGAAGAAGGCAGAGATCAAGTCAAACGATCCTAACCATTGATTATAATCTAATCTGGGCCATTGAATGATCAACGAGAGGATTATAAGAAGAGACTTGATGGCACTTGGAGAACACACCAGAAGCAAATACTCAGTTACTCGAGTAAGATCAATTTTCTCACAAGTTGAAGTTGGGCAAGAGAAAATAGAATCAGAGGAAGAGTTGCAGGTGAGAAAGAGAGTGAGGGCATCATAACATTCTGAGAATGCAAGACAGCAGGACACAGAGCAGGAACAGGGTGACGCAGAAAGAGGCAGCGCAGAGGCAGTTTAACGCAGAGCTTGCGTGGGCAATTTGATGTTGAGCTTGGGAGAGCAGTTTGACACAGAGAGGATCGAAAGGATTTCGAGGAAGAAGAAGTCCTTCACCTCGAGTAGAACTTGGTCAAGAAGTGTCTGTAAAATTTCTCATTCCTATTTTGCTCGCTGTAATTTGTACAAGAGAATTTGCTGAAGAATAATAAAAACCATCATCCGCTGCACCGGTTTTCCCACATTGGTTTTTTCTGGGGATGATTGTCCAAAAATAATTGTGTTATTGTGGTTGTATTTGTGCTAGTATATTTTGTTACATTTAATTTTTGCAATGTTTTAATTATGAAGGCTGCAATAGAATATATTTTGGTATTTTCCATAAGAATACTGTGGATAACTTACTTCTAAGGTAATAAGTAGAAGAAATAATATTAATCACTACAGTAGGATTTTTGTTTAGAAATTTTCACATGGTATAAAAGCTATAGGGAAGCAGAAGAAAGAACCCAAAGGACGGAGAAGGGAATTCGAAATTCATGCAGGCACATAAATTCGAATCTCCCAAAGGATTGCACAGTTCAATCCAAGGTGATTGGATTTCGTGGGAAACTCTTTTTGAGTGAGGCGACGGAGAGGTAAGTCTTTCCAATTGAAATTTGTCAATCGTAGAAGGAACCGTGCATCAGAAGATTCAACAACGAGGGTTGTCTCATGTGGGACGCAGTTTTCCCTGCAGCAGTTGCTAGGACAGGCTAGCGTAAAAAATTGGCACAATATGGATACTCAAAGTGTCTCAGACTTATCTAGCAGATTAGATGAAGAATTCGCATGCCAAGCAAATTCAGCATCAGCGGATGTTTGGTACATTGATAGTAGGGCTTCAGCTCATATGACTGGAGTACGAGAACATTTCTTGAGCTATCAAGAAGAACAAATGGACTTCCAAATAACTATGCGAAACAGAACGAAATGTACTCCAGTAGGGAGAGGCACCATGGCTTTTCAGATCGAGGTAGGGACCAACATATGAGCCACCAATGTTCTGCATGTGCTGTAACATCCATCCCTTAATAATAAATAATAAATAATAAGAACTAATAAAAATAATACAAAAATAATAAGTAATAATAAAAATAATGAATAATAATAAATAAATCATAATAAAAATAATAATTAAAAAAATGATAATAATAAAAATAAAAATAGTAATAACCAAAATTAACAAATAATAATAAAAATAAAAAATAGTAATAACCATATTAAAACTCTAATAAAAGAAGGAAATTATCAAAAAGAAGGAAAGAAAAACAAGAAAGCTAAAAAAATTAAAGGAAAGTAAAGAAAAAAAAGCAGCATGCAGACACATGGAAGGTGTGCATGTGGTTCCCCTTCCAATGTTTTGTTTTATTTAATGAACAATGAGGAAGATGGGAGGGGTTCCATCATTCCGAGGTTCGATCTTTCATTCTCTTGGGAGAATGGTATACTAAGACAAAGGAATACTGGTAGTAGTTGTTGATTGAGGGCTCGGGGGTGGCCAGTTGTAGCAGAATCCTGCACAATTGAGCCTACGGTTGGGAGGAGAGTCGTCCCCAAAATCTTGTGGTCACTTCGCAGCCGGAAAGTACAGGTATAATTTCATTGAAATAATTGTTTTCCTTTTGACATTAGTTTTAGTTTTACTTGTGCTGTTACATATGGTATCAGAGCGTTTAATCGTTAGGGCCTATGGGCATCCGGAATTATACTTTGTTGGAAATTTTAACTTGACTTGTTTGAAAGTACAAGTTGATTACTTCGAGGAGGCGGCATAAATTTTTTTTTTACCCTCATCTGATCTTGTGTCAGACCAGCGATTTTTGGCTTGCTTTAGTGTTTTTTTTTTTTTAATATAAACTTGAGCTAAATTGCTGACTGCTAAGCTGTTTTTGCATTAACTGCGGTCTTATTTTATTTTTGCGCAGGTCTATTTTATGCAAAATTCAGTAGCATTTCTAGTTTTCACTCATTTCTATATTAACTATACCTATTCTACCTATTGGGTTAGGGTTATTTTATGAAACGTCTTAATATCAGTTATTTTATGCCTTTGTCATTACCCAGCTACTTGTATATTGATGATGCGGTTCCTTGACAATAGTTATATATATCTTATATATTCCATTTTACATATTGATGTAGTTTTATATCCAACTTGTGGAACAATTGAATATCTGCTGTGTATTTTATTACGGGCAGAAATGATTTAATTAATTGGGAAAAAGGCGAGCTTTAGTGGGTGGCATAAAACTCGAAACACACATGCTGTTTGGTCACACTCCTGCCACAGGGACATAATCTCCAGTATCTGCATACGAATGTATATCTTCCTGTTAGCTCTGGCTCCCCATTCACCTTTTATACTTTCTTATTTGCTAACCTTCTGCTCTAGAATTCTCTCTATTTTTGGGTCTTAAGGGCCATTTTGTTGAAGGCTGACAGTAACTGTAATACAGTTTTGTTCAAGTGAGATTCCATTCTGAAATTATTGCATTGTTTAAAATATAAATTTTGATGTCCAAACGTATATATTTTCTAGCCGTAGTTTTGACTCTTGACTTTTAAATAAATATGACTCCAATGCTCAATGGTTAGAGCTGCACTACAGAACCAGGGATTCTGGTTCGATTCCTAGTTTAGTCGTATGCTCCAGATTAGGATGTAAAAATGTTAAACGACTCGTTTATTTTACAGGATAGAATTTGAATGGGTGAAATTAATTAAACACGTCAAAATTTAGGTCTCTGATCCTTCAGGACTTCTTTTCTCATTCATGTCTTCTATCTTTGCGCTTTCTTTCCACTCTACTGGTCAGGTGAATGGGAAAGTTTTATTGCTTTATACTATTTGCTTAAAATCCATTGTAGAAAAGGCAAGTGAAGATAGCGAATTCATCGCTGCATAGATAATCTCCTTAAGAGAACTCATTGAAGGTTTTTGTTTGCTTGTTTTGGTATTTTCTATATTTATTTTTAGATCTGGAAACGTTTCCTTAACCCCTTTTAGCAGGTATTTCTTTTATAATTAAATTTGGAATCTATGAAATTTTTTTTAACCATACGAAACATCGGGACAGAGTCTGAATCTGGAAGCTTTATATCATCTCATTGATCGACTGCAGATTTATATTTTTTTTCTTTGTTTTGTTTCATTGAGACCTTACTTGGTTTACAGGACTTCTTCACCCAGTTGATCTCTGAGCTGAGCATTGGAATGAGAATAATCGTTCATCATATATGTTTTCCATATTATGACAAGCCATATGCATGTAATTTGAAGCTTATATTATACCTGGTGTACATAATCTCACAATCAAAGGCATTACGAAATGCGTAGATTAGAAATTTGTTTCATTTACAGTTTCAGATTTATGCTCGTTTGCACTCATAGGACATGCCATAGTTTTGGGTACAATTTGTATAATCGAACTGTTGAAGCCTGCACGCAAGTCTTCATTAAATTTACTTCTTGATACCTTTAAAATTTGAATGCATGCCAGCTATTCTATTAAATCGTATTAGCCTAAATCTTGGATTACTGGATTTGCCTTAGAGCACCCACGTCTGCGTTCTATTCGCTCCTCAAGAGTCTTGAAATCTTGGTTTCGTAATGGATTTTAATTTAATCTTTTGTATTTTGGATTGGATCTGTTTTCTGAACTAAGATCCAGTTTTGGGTTAAGTGGATCCTGTTAAGAAACATAACTGTCAAAGATTCTGTAAATCTCCATAAAAATTCGTTACCATCGCACTTTGCCAGGGATTGGTGCTGTTTTATTGAACCTGTTTCGTCTTCTACCAGGGCCGGATCTTTAGCTATCTTTAGCCTATTCGCTGAACCTACGTTTAACCTATCTTCATCAGCATATTCCAAAACCTTCGTTTCAAGTGGTTTGGCTCTATCACGACTTTACGCGCATTCGTTTAACCGAAATTTTTACAGGCATACTTTTCATCGAAATTTACAGTTTGTTTTGGCTGCTTCCCACCGTTTTTCTCAAACGTTTTGCGTCTGCCTCTCATCTAATTTTACAATTAGAAATGAATTCCTTTACTCTTTAAATTAGTTTTGAAGCAGTGTTTTAAACGTACGTGTTCTGATGGGTAATATTGATATTGTTAGAGCATGTAACGTGTTCTGATGGGTAATATTGATATTGTTAGAGCATGTAATGTTGTCACAAGTAATATGTATATGATACATTACCAAATTGGGATGAATATGATGATTTATATATTAATAACTGCAATATTAAATGGTGCATCTATTAAGAGCGAGGTTATTATAGGGATAGATTTTAAGAATATTTATAAGAGTGAGGTTAAGAAATTAATTTTAACTTGGCAACCATATGTTTTATGTAGAAAATTTTCAAATTCTACACTCGCTATATACTTATCTCAACTATAGATATAACAAGTGTTGAAAGACTATATATATATAAATAATTTAAGTGTGGAAAGTATTGAAAGTATACTTATCTCAACTATAGATATAACAAGTGTTGAAAGACTATATATATATAAATAATTTAAGTGTGGAAAGTATTTGAAAGTTTATCCGCATGCAATGGAGTGTTGAAGTTTATCCGCATGCAATGGGGTATTGAAGATTATCCGCATTTCCATGGGATGTAATTAGAAAGATGACCGTTTCAGTGACATTATTGCTACTGACCTCAGGATTTTATACAGAGTTGGAGTTTTATACTGACAACGAGGAGAGTGAATTCGGCAACTATGAGCCCAAAAATGTTTCTGGGGTTCACTGCACTGGTTTTTTTTTTGGTTTTGCTATCGTCCGGTACAACAATTTCTCTGAGAACTTTGAATGTTTCTTTAATCTCAATAATTCATTATTTTTACATTTCTGGGGGGCATTCCGAGAAACTTGTGGTCAAAACTGATTGCTAAAATCAGTCCTCTATTCTTCTGGGACGAAGCATCATGAGAGGTTACATGTAATGAACATAATTAATATATTATTACATTATATGAGTATAAATAATAATAAATAAACTAAAGATTAGCGACACCCAAAATTCGTGCCCATCTATATTTGTGACTAATCAATGGTATTTACTCTCGGGTAGTAGTAAATCATAAAATCAATTATCAAATTATAGAATATAGAATTTTGATATTCACCTTCTTTTTTTTTAATGATAGAAACCCCTGATCTTCTTGCAGCATACCATTAATACCAATGAAAATGCCAGATACTCCGGCAATTCTACCATTTCTTTTATCAATCAAAATCTATTAATTGATTGAGCTGAACAATTAATAATATGACGCTCTCTATTAAGAATGACGAAAAAAAATCTATAAAACTGCAGTATAACTTACTGTTAATATTAGCACTATAGAGTAACCAAAGTGTTCAGCCAAAAAAAAAAGATTATTAAAATCTCATGCTTTATGATACACGTACAATACGTGTAGTAGCATGTGTATTTCTTTAAAGAGTGAGTTACATATTTTAATGTTTTAGAGTGAAAGTCTCGAGTATAATAATATAATAAAGTAAAAGATATTTAAATATAGACCCTATAAAATATTTCATCCATAAAATATACTATAATTGTCCTTATTATATGTTGATGTCAAAGTAGGTGTTTTATTATATTTAACATTTTTTTAAAATTATATGAGTCAATCTGAATTTAAATTCTTTTTCATGTAGTTTTATATTACGCTTTTCC
>APFE030539281.1:98321-119446 GCA_000404065.3 Pinus taeda | reverse complement strand
AGAATAGGTTTTAATAGTTTAGAAATAATAAATGGGTCTACAAGAGTAAATGTGCCCTCAATATGTAAACTTAAGTTTCATTAGCTGGTTGATTTAGTTAATGATGCATTTAAACATGATTAAATCATGTAATAAAGTAAATTCAAAGATGGTTTACAAACAACGGAGAAAGCATTTTCACACACTGATAGATGTTTTTGTTTATAATATCCCCATGTTAACCTTTCTCATTTTTGTAACATCTATTATGGTTTAGGAGATGCAAATGCATCTTTGAAGTCATGTTTTCTAGAAATTTCATGTTTTAGCCACCATTTTGCAGAGGATATTGTGACTAAACAAAGATGCATATTTGGAAACAGGAAGAGGTTTTAGTTCATAAGATTCCAAAATACAAAAAAATATCTCACTTTTCATACAGGTTTCAGGGGTTGGGAGATACACTCTCATCATGTTTAGCCTATTTTTCCGACTGTGCAATGCCCTGTTTAAGCCACCTTTTGAAGAAACTATTGTGGATAATTCGAGATGAATCTAAGGGAACTGGAGGAGGTTTTTGTTCGTAAGATACTATACTACAAACACATCTCTCTGTTTTCACACCCCTAGGACGGATTGAGATATTCGATTGGATGACTAGACCCTATTTTTCCAAAATTTGGGAGGAAGAAGCTCAAAGATAGTTAGTGACTTGGAGGCCACCTCATCAAATATGAGTTGAAATCAAATTTGATTTTATCTTCTTTATCAATAGAAATGCTCAAGGATGTACAAGAACTCTTCAAATAGTTTTAGTTACATTTATTTGTGTTCTATTTTTGTAATACAATTCTCAGATATTTGTAATAGCTCTTGATATTTTTATCAAGATATTTTGTGAGGAAATTGTATAAATACTTCATTAGTTGAAGTAATATGTGTGGGATTTTGATGCCAAGGCTCTTCACTTTGTAATATCTTCTATTATAGGATTTCTAATGAAAGCCTTCTGGCTCCAATTTGACAGAATTTTGTGTTTTCTAGTATGTCTTTCTAGTGTTTCATATCTTATTTCTACACATGTTCAAAGCATTTATAGGAAGGCCTCGGTAAGTGTAGATTGAGTATTAATCTTTTCTTAGATCCCCTACAAAACCATAGCCTTTAGGAAGAGATTATATTATTGGACTGCTTGTCCAAGATAACTGCTCTTTGATTGGTTTTTTCTTTAAGCCTTCTGATAGGCATTAAAAGGGATTAGCTTATAGGACAATCTGTCTAAAATAGCTCCTCTTGGAATTGGTTTCTGTTTGGCCTTCTTGAATACTCTGCAATGTGTTTTTTTGGGCTGTAGAAACCTTCTACATGCATCCAAATTTCCATAGTTATTAAGAAATCTGTTTGGCTGCTTAATTATTAGGAATCTCCTTATATTCTTCTATCATAATCCTTGAAAAGCTAAGTCATTATCTCAGGCTAGAAGCTGAGATGTTCTGAAGGGACCCTATGAGAGAGGCCTTTAATCATGGATAGGGATTATCATTGATCACCAACCACCGCCAATTCAAACCATAAATCTGGTAATTGTGCTTCAAAGGTTGTTGTTTACTGACAAGTGAACAATGTTAAGCAAAGCCTCATAACCAATGAGGTAGCCCCCTCTGGTTCAAGGGCCAATTTGAATCTAAAGACTGGTTGAGTTGGTTTCCTGGCGTAGTTTTTGCAGCCAAGGACTACCTACAAGAAACAAGTACAACATCTGGCACCATTGTTAGGGAGCGAAGTAATGAAGATATCTTTCTCCCAGGAACAATAAAGATTAGATCTATTCCTTGCTTGTGAAAAAGGAGTAGGCATTTATTATTGGTTGCATTTCTTTCACCTGGCGACTCCACTTTCTCAAATGGAAATTCCACTAGGTAACTGATCCCACTGTTTCGAAATTTCAGCTACCTTTATTGTTATGCAAGGTTAATTGATACTTGCAATCAGCATTATATGTCTCTCCCTCTCAGCCAAGGTCAGAAATCTAAAATGTCTACAGAGGATTCAACTTTTAAAGCAAACCTATGAGTATAAGTTTCCCATGGGATTTCATGTTCATATTATATATATTATTCATATTTTCAGCTAATGGCAATATGGTTTCTCAATTAATCCACTCCGCACTTGGTTACATTGGAAAGTAGATTACACCGAACAGTGTAAATTTTTTTCAGTTATGTTAGATAGAGGTGTGGGGATCGAATAGATATTCTGAGTTTCAGAGTGCAGTAGATCAACATGCTTGTTGTTTATGAGTGGTGTGATTTTAAGAGTATATGATAGATCAACTTATATTTTCAGTCTTTAGAAATTTTCAGTTTTCAGATTTCAATATAAAAAAGTATTTGAAATATTACAAGCATATGGTTGCATTTCAAAGTTGCAGGTTGCAGCGTGCAATAGTAGAGTATTCAAATGACATTGCTAATCCACGGGGATTGGTTATATTTCTACATAAGATGGAATATCAGTGGTTGATGGTTTTATGGTATGACTCCATGCCCAATACTAAAGGCGGTTGGTCTACCAGTTCTCTACATCCCACAAGGGGAGGCAGTGCCCATTGGAGTCGATGTTGTAACATATTTAGTTTTGATAATTTAAATTTTCTGATATAATATGTTTTAATAGTTTATATATAATAAATGGGTCTACAAGAGTAAATGCACCCTCAAAATGTAAATTAAGTTTCATTAGCTAGTTGATTTAGTAAATCATGCATTTAAACATGATTAAATGATGTAGTAAAGTAAATTAAAACATGGTTTACAAACAATTGAGAACAAAATTTAAAACACTTAAAGAGGTTTTTGTTGATAACATTCTTTGGTACAAAAACCTCTCTTAGTTTTGTAAAATCTATTATGGTTTGGGAGATGAAAATGCACCTTTGAATGCATGTTTTCCAGAAATTTCATATTTTAGTCACCTTTTTACAAAGGATATTGTAACTAGAAAATGATGCATATTTGGAAACTGGAAGAGGTTTTCATTCATAAGATTCCAAAATAAAAAATCCTATCTCACTTTTCATATAGGTGTCAGGGGTTGGGAGATACACTCTCATCATGTTTAGCATATTTTTCCGATTATGCAATGTCTTGTTTAAGCCACCTTTTTGCAGAAACTATTGTGGATAATTAGAGATGAATCTTGAGAAACTGGAGACTGTTTTTGTTTCTAAGAGACTAGGCTACAAAATATCTCTCAATTTTAACACATCTAGCACGAATTGAGATATTCGAAGGGATGACTGGACCCTATGTTTCAGAGATTTTGGAGGAAAAAGCTCAAAGACAATTAGTGACTTGGAGACCACTTCATCAAATATGAGTTGAAATCAAATTTAAATTTCTCTCCTTTATCAACAAAAATACTCAAGGATAGTACAAGAACTCTTCAAATAGTTTTAGTTACATTTATTTGTGCTTTATTTTTGTAATACAATATTCAGATATTTGTAATAGCTCTTGATATTTTTATCAAGATATTTTGTGAGGAAATTGTATAAATACTTCATTAATTGAAGTAATATGTGTGGGATTTTGATGCCAAGGCTCTTAACTTTGTCATAGCTTCTATTATAGGATTTCTAATGAAAGTCTTCCAGCTCCATTTTGACAAAAATTTTTGTTTTCTAGTATGTCCTTCTAGTGTTTCATATCTTATTTCTACACATGTTCAAAGCATTTATAGGAAGGTTTGGGTAAGTGTAGATTGAGTATTAGTCTATTCTTAAATCCCCTGCAAAATAATAACCTTTAGAAAAAGATTATCTTATTGGACTGTTTGTCCAAGATAGCTCCTCTTTGATTGGTTTTTTCTTTATGCCTTTTGATAGCCATTAAAAGAGATTAGATTATAGGACTCTCCATATGAAATAGCTCCTCTTAGAATTAGTTTCAATTTAGCCTTCTTGAATACTCTATAATGTGTTTTGTTGGGCTATAGAAATCTTCTACATGCATCCAAATTTCCCTATTTATTAAGAAGTCTGTTTGACTGCTTAATTATTAGGAATCTCCTTATATTCTTCTATCATACTCCTTGAAAAGTTAAGTCATTCTATTAGGTTGGAAGCTAACACATTCTGAAGGGACCCTGTGAGAGAGGCGTTTAATTATGGATAGGGATTCTCATTGATCACCAATCACCACCAATTAAAACCATAATCTGGCCATTGTACTTCAAAGGCTATTGTTAAGTGACATGTGAACAATGTTAAACAAAGCCTTGTAACCACTGAGGGAGCCCCCTTTGGTTCAATGGCCAGCTTGAACCTAAAGGCTAGTTCAGTTGGTTTCCTGACGTAGTTTTTGCAGCCAAGGACTACCTATGAGAAACAAGTACAACATCTGGCACCGTTTTTGGGGAGCTAAGTAACAAAGATATCTTTCTCCAGGGAATGATAAAGATTAGATCTATTCGTTGCTGGTGAACAAGGAGTTGGAATTTATTATTGGTTGCATTTCTTTCACCTGGTGACTCCACTTTGTCATATGGCGATTCCACTGGGTAATTGATTCCACTATTTCGAAATTTCAATTTCCTTTATTGCTAGGCAAGGTTCATTGGTACTTGTAATCAGTAGTATATGTCTCTCCCTCTCAGCCATGGTTAGAAATCTAAAATGTCTACATGGGATGCAACTTTTAAAGTACACCTGTGAGTATAAGTTTTCCATGGGATTTCATGTCCATATTGTATATATTCTTCAAATTTTCAGCTACTAGCAATATGGTTTTTTAATTAATCCGTTGCGCACTTGGTTACACTGGAAAGCAAATTACACCTAACAGTGTAAAGCTTTTTCAGTTTAGTTAGATATAGGTGTGGGGATCGAATAGATATTATGATTTTCAGTGTGCAATAGATCAACATGTTCGTTGTTTATGAGTGGTGCAATTTCAAGAGTATATGATAGATCAACTTATATTTTCAGTCTTTTAAATTTTTCAGTTTTCAGATTCCAACATGAAAGAGTATCCCAATTAGCGTAGGCATATGGTTGCATTTCAAAGCTGCAGGTTACAGTAGCAGAGTATTCAAATGACATCACTAATCCATGGGGATTGGCTATATTTCTACATAAGATGGAAGATTAGTGGTTGATGGTTTTATGGTATGACTCCATGCTCAATACTAAAGGTAGCTGGTCTACTAGTTCTCTGCATCCCACAGGGGGAGGCAATACCCATTGGATGTTGTAACATATTTAGTTTTGATAATTTAAATTTGTTGATATAATAGGTTTTAGTAGTTTATAAATAATAAATGGGTCTGCAAGAGTAAATGCATCCTCAAAATGTAAATTTAAGTTTCATTAGATGGTTGATTTAGTTAATCATGCATTTAAGCATGATTAAATGATGTAATAAAGTAAATTCAAACATCGTTTACAAACATCTGAGAATGAATTTTCAAAACCTGAAAGTAGTTTTTGTTGATAACATCCTCATGTACAAAAAAATCTCTCATTTTTGTAACATGCATTATGGTTTGGGAGATGCAAATACATCTTTAAAGGCATGTTTTCTAGAAATTCATGTTTTAGTCACCTTTTTATAGAGGATATTGTGACTAAAAAAAGATGCATATTTAAAAATTGGAAGAGGTTTTCATTCATAAGATTCCAAAATACAAAATCCTATCTCACTTTTCATACAGGTTTCAGGGGTTGGGAGATATACTATCATCATGTTTAACCTATTTTTTCGATTGTCTAATGTCCTATTTAAGCCACCTTATTGCAGAAACCATTGTGGATAATAAGAGATGAATATTGGGAAACTGGAGGAGGTTTTTGTTTCTAAGATACTAGAATACAAAAAACTCTCTCATGTTTCACACCGATAGCATGGGTTGAGATATTCGAAGGGATGAATGGACCCTATTTTTCAGAAATTTGGGAGGAAAAAGCTCAAAGACAATTAGTGACTTGGAGGCCACCTCATCAAATATGAGTTGCAATCAAATTTGAATTTCTCTTCTTTATCAACAGAAATCCTCAAGGAGAATTATCAACCTTGGTAGTTGCATATGGGAGCTCTGAAGGTCGACTGCTGCTAGGGTTTCTGGCATCTCTAAAACGACATAGAACGGCCTAATTGACTCATCCACCCAGGACCTGACCTCTTGCTAAATGCGACAGGGTAGTAAGAGGAACGGGAGCAAAGCACATGGAAGCCCCACAGGGAGGAGTGCAGCCGCTGTCCCCTAAAGCAACTGACATGTAGGCAGAGACGGAAGCACCCATCATCTCTGGATCTATTGATGAGGAGGCACTCAGGGCAGAGTACGTGCAGCAAAAAAAAGAATACGGGGACAAATCTGAAGTCAGATAAGACAGAAGATAATCATCGCAGAAAAGACAACGCAGAGGATAGACCAAAAATCACCTCGAAAACCTGCAAACCCATTGCAGCTGAAAGGCCAAGAATACAGCTACCAGGATAGAAGATCGATGAGCGTATCCAATATATGAGGGATCATGCCCTTATAGGAAAGTTCATAGGGTTCTGGCCAACAGAGAAGGCCCTACAGGGTTGGATACTGGCGAAATGGAAACCCAAGGGACACGTGACTCTGCGGCTAGGCCCGAAAGGGTTCTTTACCGCCATCTTCCTATGCTTGGAGGACAAGTACAGAATCATGGATGAAGGTCCTTATTTCTTTAACTCAGTTGGACTATACCTGAGAGACTGGGTGGCCAGATTTAACCCAGACAAAGAAGACCTGACTTGGGCCCCGGTTTGGATAAGAATGTACTCACTCCCAGAGGAATATTGGGAGGAAAGTCTACTCAAAGACATAGGCAATGGTCTGGGTGAATACATAAAGGCCGCAGAAGAAACGAAGCTTCAAAGATACACTTCATAAGCCCGCATCTGTGTCTTCATGCGCCTGGACCAAGCCTTGCCGGACTCGATAAGTCTCACTCACTATGATCATGAATGGATTCAGCCCTTAGACTATGAACATGTACCTTTGCGATGCCGGAAATGTCATGCTCACAGACATCTGTTCCGAGACTGCCCGTTAAATGCCATGAATAGAAATATAGATCCCCCTATCCCTCCCACCCAAGATGGCTTCACCAAAGCTTCTAGCTGTAAACAATCGCATAAAAAGCCCTCGGCCGGGAAAAAGTCCATGCCTAACTCTGCTAGCACCCCCTCAACCAGTAATAGTTTTGAAATATTAGCCCAAGCCTCTCAGGAACCTGGTCCAAGCCATAAGACCACACCACCACTCATCGATGCTTCTCTCCACCCTCCACCTTCGGACCATCCCTCTGAGTCCCAACCTTTCAAGGATGTTGAAGCCGATCCCACCATCAGCCAAAAAGAGCCAAAAGAGAAAACTAATGATACGGAAGTCGATGGAATAATAGATCAATCCCAGAGCATAGATCCTTCAATAGCAGGAGGCAGTCAGGTGCAACAAATGGACGAGGAACCAGAGAGTATAGATATGGAGGGACTAGATATCCTACAACTAGAAATGGCCTGTAAAAAAAGGGACTATGACAAAATCACAGAATTCCAGCTAAGCAAGCTGGAAGTGGTCATTTCAAAAGCATACCAGCAAAAACAACTTGGCATTTAGTCGGGAAGCCATTGGGATGGTGGGCTTAGAACAAAAGATTTAAAAAAAAGAAGACGGAAAACGGAGCTCCAGCGAACTATAGAAGTTGGGAAAATCCTGGTAGATTCGGGCAAGTATGCAAAACTGACGAAGTACTACAAACCCTCCACAAATGTTTAATAATGAAGCTCATCTCATGGAACTTAAGAGGGCTCAATGGCCCAGGAAAACTCAGAATCCTAAAAAACATGATAAAGATGGAAAAGCCACAAATTTGTTTCCTGCAAGAAACTAAATGTAACAATAGTACTTTAGAAACATCCTTTCTAAAGCCTGGATAGGTTGTCAAATAGTAGCAGTGGACGCTTCAGGAGCCTCGGGAGGGCTAGCCATTGCTTGGGACTCGAAAGTGCTATCCCTCTCAGACTTTCATGCCTCTCACCACGTCATATAAGCCAACTTTCCTCTTCTAAGTACCAATATGCATGGGCTCCTCTCCAATGTCTATTTCCCACAGGACGCAAAGAAAAAGGAAGATCTACTCAATACAATAGAAGCCTTGAATAACCACATAACACACCCTCTATGGATCATTGGAGGAGACTTCAACATGATCACCAAGCTGGAGGAAAAGCTGGGCGGAAGAAATAGGTTGGAATAGGAAACTAATTATTTCAATGATTTCATCTACAATGCCTCTCTCATTGACCTGTAATTTTGCAATGGCAAATACACCTGGAGTAACAGAAGAGTGGGAAAACACCAAATAGCCTCTAGACTTGACAGATTCCTCATATCAGACAACTCGATCTAGATAGGAGGGGATATAACAGTGGCAATCCTTCCCCACTCAAGCTTAGATCACTGGCCAATCTCCCTGCAGTGGTAACGACCGGGCAATGTCACAAGCCGACCCTTTTGCTTTGAAGGATTCTGGTTCACCCACCCAGATTTCAAGGACTTCATCAAGTCCACATGGAAAGCCTTTATACCGCCAGAAGGATCCAAAATGTTTCAATTCCAATAGAAATTAAAAAATCTCAAGTATCATTTAAAGCATTGGAATGTGGAGACCTTTGGAAATATCTTCAAAGAGCAACAGAACTTAATGAGAAACTTGGCAAATCTTCATCAAAAAATAATCACAGAAGGTCATACGGAAGCGACTCTGGAGGAAAAGCAAAGCATCCACAAACAACTGTAAGAAAGAAGGAACCAGGAAGAGATATTATGGAAGCAGAAATCCAGAATCAGATGGCTAAAAGAGGGAGAGCGGAATACCAAGTTCTTTCACAGAACAACAGTGCAACGAAGAATGCACAACAATATTCCTTTCCTCCATAAGCAAGATGGGGCACGAATAGAACATCATGAGGAAATTGAGAAAGAATTTCTAACTCACTTCAGGGAAGTTCACCAAGAGCTGAATATGGACAGGGGACCAGCAATAGATAGAATCATCCAAAATGTGCCAAAACTTATACTTGAGGAACACAACGAACTTCTTCTAAGACCTATTCTATCTCAGGAGGTGGATACTGCCATGTCTCAACTTAAAGAAGGCAAAGCTCCAGGACCAGATGGCTTCACCACAACAGTTTTTCATTCTTTTTGGGACATGATCAAAATTGAAGTCTGGGAGGTAGTGGAGGAGTCAAGAGCTCTTCACTGGCTGCTACCATCTCTCAATTCCACCTTCATAGCTCTCATCCCAAAAGAGGAGGAGTCCACTACGCCTGATAAGTTTTGACTGATTGCGCTATGCAATGTCATTTACAAGGTGATTTCCAAGGTAATAGCCAACAGGCTGAAACCTCTTCTACCTCTGCTTATCTCTCCTGAACAGTCGAGGTATGTTCAAGGAAGAAAGATCTTGGACGGCATAATCCTCACGCACGAGATCATTCACTCTCTCAAGCAAACTAGGCAGCCAGGTATGATTCTAAAGTTGGATCTCTCTAAGGCTTTTGATAAGCTCAGCTGGTCCTATATACAAAAAATGCTTAATGCTTTCAGTTTTTCTCACATGTGGATCCGATGAATTATGAGTCTTTTAACTTCCTCCTTTTTATCTATTCTTGTAAATGGCTACCCATCCCAGCCCTTCAGACCCTCTCGGGGAATCAGGCAGGGCGATCTCCTCTCCCCTTTCCTCTTCATCCTGATGGCTGAAGGCCTGGGTCATCACATCAAGCACTCCCATCTCTCTCATCAGCTCAAAGGCCTCTCTATTCACAACTCCCCTACAATAACTCACCACCCATTTGTTGATGACAACATGCTCTTCAGTTATCCCTCTGTACAGGAAGCCTCCCGATTCAAATCTCTGCTCAATGAATTCTCTGAGGTCTCAGGCACTAGTATCAACAATTCCAAATCGCAAATCTTCTTCTTCCATACCTAGCCAGTTTTCAAGCTTGTTGTTGCCAGAATCTTGGGTTTCCCCATTGCTACCCTTCCTTCCAATTACCTTGGCGGCCCCCTTATAGCTTCAACCATTAAGAACTCCACCTGGTGCAAGCTCCTTGAAAATATTGAAACGTGTCTCAAACTCTGGACGTATAGATCCCTGAACATGGCCAGTCGTGTGGTGCTCATAAAAGCAGTACTACAGGAAATGCCACTTTACCTGTTCTCAATCTTGGCAGCCCCCAAATGGGTCTTAAAACGGCTAAGAGACTTACAAAGGGGTTTCCTCTGTGGGAACTCAACTACAAACCGTAAATTGGCACTGGTAAAATGGACCACTATTTGTACTACCAAGGAAAAAGGAGGTATTGGACTGAGAGACCCCAATCACAGTAATGCAATCATGAGTGCCAAAATATGGTGGCAATGGCTCTCTTCACCTGAAAAACCCTGGGCTTCCATCTGGACTGCCAAGTATGTCAACCATAGGCCATAGGAGGAACTCATCAGATACACCCCCAGTTTCCATGGTTCTCTGATATGGAACACAGCCAGACAACACTTCCATCTGATTTAGAAACATAGTTTCTGGGAAGTTCGAAATGGTCGAATTGCTAGATTCTGGACGGACGCCTGGAACCAATTGCCAAAGCTTAATGGACTCCTACATATTCCTCCCAACTTCATCAAAGAGGCCCAACAACAGAATAAGATATGGGAGTATTGGGATCAGGAACAAGAGCAAGGATTCTGAAAGTGGAAACATGGTATCCAGCTTACCAGAAACGAGGAACATCCATTCACAGAAGAATTGGAAAAGGAGCTAAGCAAAAGAAGCATCAGATACTCGGAGGACAGAGACATTCTACGATGGGGCTATCGGCCTAAAGGGGCTTTCACTACTTCAGAGGCCTGTAAAATCATAAGCACAGACCCAACCCCCCCAGACCCAATATGGTCCAAGATCTGGGGGTTTGACTCATGGCCTAAAGTTTCTCTTTTTTTTATGGCTGGTTGGACACAAAAAAAAATTTAACTTGGGAGAAACTCCGAAGGAGAAACTATCATGGCCCCTCCATATGTGTTAACTGCAAATCTCAAGAGGAAACCACTCAACACCTATTGGGCACTTGCCCCTTGGCCAACCAAATATGGGAGAAGGCAAGTTTTAGAAGTCAAAGAAAATGCAGGCTTCCAAATGATATAACAAACACACTAAGACACTGGCCAATGAATCTGTATAAACGTGAACTTCTCAATCACTTATGGCGCATTCTTCCTGGGCTACTTCTATGGAACATATGGAAAGAATGAAACAAAAGGATATTCAAAGATCAATACTCCTCGATTGACATTATCTGGTGCAAGGTCTGTGGGAATCTAGAAGAAACCCTGCAGCTTAAATCCTGGAACAAGGAAGACCTTCCAACTCAAGACAACAAGAAAGCCATTTAGGAAAACTGGAACTTACAACTTCCCAAGCAGCTCCACAATAAAATTCAGCATAATGGCCGTAGAACCGACAAGGTCTCCTGGATCGCCCCACCTGAGCATTCCTTCAAACTCAATTTTGATGGCGCTTCGAAAGGCAATCTTGGGATAGCTGGATATGGTGGAATATTCAGAAACCATGAGGGCAAGCTTCTTCAGATTTACTATGGAAATATTGGATGGGACACAAACAACTCGGCTGAGTTGGAAGGTCTCTGGCAAGGTCTCATTCTTTCTCGACATAACAACTTCAGCCCCCTGGAGGTAGAAGGAGGCTCTCAAATCCTAATTAACATGGCTAAGCATCTCCTAAACGGCTCTCATGCAAAGAAAATTGCCACGAGTTGGAGGCTTGAGGTGAGATTGGAAACATTGGAGCAAGAACTATTTAATAACAGAGCCATCACCTTCAATCACATAAGAAGAGAAGGCAACAAAGTAGCAGATTTTATGGCCAACATCGGTGTGGAAAGTGAGTCTACCCTATAGGCAGGAACTCTAGACATACTAAAGAACCATGCACAAGCTCATGAATGCAATCACCTGGTCCAAAATGACACCACCCCCATGGATGCGGGTGCCAACCAGCCTGATTAAGTTGATGGGACGGGGGTATCAAGGCAGCCACATGCCAACCATGCGCAGAGGCGACCTAGAAGGCAGTGGCGAAGGACACCCCCGGAAGGTGAAGTTAAAGGCTATGGGACGACAATTTGGGTGCATTAACATTCCAACTTCCTCCGACTGCGCTGCAGAGTTTGGCTCTGATACAGAATTGAATGCCTCTTTAATGGCGAGCAACCTTCGAGGGAGAGCATGGAGTCCTATAAACAGAGGTAGCCCTGGCTCCTCCATCTTCACTTGGGCAGGGTCTGGGGTTCCCGTTCAGTCGCTGGTGCTGGCAAATTCAGGACATGGTCTGATTTATTCCTTCCCGGGTCTGTTGATTCAGGTTGTTTATGCCCCTGTGGGTCTTTTGCAATTCAATTTGGCTCAGGACTGCCCTGTCAATATGGTTAGGAACCGTCAGAGGATGCTGACTCGTAGCGACTCTGGTCATGGAGGGTCTTCGCGGCCCTCTGCTGAGGCGGAAACCCATACTCCCTGCCACTACCCTCATTGCCACTGTCTGCATCTGGGAGGTGCAAGTCCTCTCAGGCACAGCCAATTCATGGAGGCTAGCTCACCTGGGTCTTCGTCTCCTCCTTACTTTGGCTCTGCAATTTTCTCCTTCGATAGCCCCTTGAACCATCCACGAATTAATGCCCACATCTCTGTTCCTTTTATCGACGAGGCCCAGGACGAGGGCGGTTCCAGTGATCCGCCATATTTCGAGGCCCCAGGTGACACAGTCAAAGCTGTTGAATTGCCCAAGGTAGAAAAGGGGAAGGGCGTGGAAATGCTAGACCCTCAGTTTGAAAGGAGGCAGAAGTAGCCTGAAGTGGCCGAGGCGAAGGAGGACCAGACGCAGGAAGAGGAGGAATATGGACCATGCCCAATTGTGGAGGAGTTGCCAGAGGACTAGTCCGCTGCGATGTCTCGGGTTCTGAAGCTCGGGTGGTGTTCTGGTTCTTTCCTTTCTTTTGGTCATGTCCATTTGTCTTTGGCTTTTCTACGTGCCAACCAGCTTTTAAGTCAATGTGTCTTAGTGGCAATCTGCTGTAGCTGGGGCGTAGGGTCAGTTACTGTCTTGTTTGTCTTCTATTTTGTGGGCAGTTACTATTGGGCAAGGGTGTCAGTTCTGTCCTCCCCTGCGTGGGAATGTTTTTTGGTCTCAACCGCCCTGTGAGGGCATGAAACAGGTAGCCCTCTTTTTCGGTTACATTTGGTTGATCCAGCTTGCCATTCTTTCAGGCAGATAAATCTCTCAGACAGCTCACATGTAAATGTACTCTAGTATTTATGTATATAATAGAATAGTCTAATTCAAAAAAAAAAAAAAAAAAAAAAAAAAAAAGAAGAAGAAGAAGAAGAAGAAGAAGAAGGAATCCTCAAGGATAGTACAATAACTCTTCAAATAGTTTTAGTTACATTCATTGTGTTCAATTTTTGTAATATAGTCTTCAAATATTTGTAATAGCGCTTGATATTTTTATCAAGATATTTTGTGACAAAATTGTATAAATATTTCATCAATTGAAGTAATATGTGTGGGATTTTGATGCTAAGGCTCTTCACTTTGTAATAGATTATATTATAGTATTTCTAATGAAAGCCTTCTGGCTCCAGTTTGTCAAAATTTTGTGTTTTCTAGTATGTCTTTCTAGTGTTTCATATCTTATTTCTACACATGTTCAAAGAATTTATAGGAAGATCTGGGTAAGTGTAGATTGAATATTAGCCTATTCTTAAATCCCTTGCAAAATCATAATATTTAGAAAGAGATTAGTTTATTGGATTGTTTGTCCAAGATAACTCCTCTTTGATTGGTTTTTTCTTTATCCCTTCTGATAGCCATTAAAAGAGATTAGCTTATAGGACTATTTGTCTGAAATAGCTCCTCTTAGAATTGGTTTCATTTGGCTTTCTTGAATACTCTGCAATGTGTTTTGTTGGGTTGTAGAAATCTTCTACACGCATTCAAATTTCCCTAGTTATTAATAATTCTGTATGATTGTCTAATTATTAGGAATCTCCTTATATTCTTCTATCATAATCCTTGAAAAGCTAAGTCAATCTGTCAAGCTGGAAGCTAACACGTTCTAAAGGGACCCTATGAGAGAGGCCTTTAATTATGTATAGGGATTGTCATTGATCACCAACCACCCCCAACTAAAACCATAAATTTGGCCATTGTGCTTCAAAGGCTGTTGTTTAGTGATAGGTGAACAACGTTAAACAAAGCCTCGTAACCATTGAGGGAGACCCCTCTGGTTCAAGGGCTAGCTTGAACCTAAAGGCTGATTGAGTTGGTTTCCTGGCATAGTTTTTGTAGCCAAGAACTACCTATGGGAAATAAGTACAATAGGATCACATCAAATTAGCTAGAATAGTGTCAATTAATGCTAGTCAAACTTGACTAGTCACTCAGAAAATCCCCTCAAACAAGGGCAGTTTTATGATTTTGTGGGATTCGGCCTTATTTTGTGTAACAGATTGATGTGTTTGACATTATGAGGTGAACTAGGATTAGGATTATTTTAGTTGTTACAACCTTTTTATATTTTATTGTTACAATTTTAACATATTTAAGCAAGGCATTCATAGTTAGAGAGGTCCTCGAGACTTTGAGACTACTACCTTCTGAAGATAATTTAAGAAAAAGACTTGCTTTATCATTTTCTTGTGCATACTATATGATTTGAATAAAGTGTTGTAGCTGATTGTTTTAAAGGTGTACTAGGAAAAGGTGGAGGGCCCCTATACTGAGTTAAGTACACTTTGTTGTAGAGTAATGTTCATAGTTGTGAATCTGCTAATTTTAATTCTATATCTTTATCTTATTTCTTTGTTGTAAATAATTGTAGATATTTTCAGTATGAATTCATGTTATGGACCTGTTTTATTGCGTGAAGATTTATCTCCTTTCATTAATTAGTTTGGACGTGGAAGGAAAACTAGGACTCTTAAAGTAGAGCTTCTTCTCCGTGAGCTAGGACTAGACTGAATCAAGATTCACTTTCTTATATGCTTTACTAGACTAAATTTATATGCTTTCATAGTTACATTTTATCATGATTTCTTAGATGTTTGGCAATGTTATTATAGAAGGAATGTGGAAGGATAACCATGATTCTTAGAGTAGATCCTCTTCTCTATCTTCTAAAATAAACTAATCTCATTGACCAATCATTTATATGCTTTCATAGAGTAAATCTGAATGTTTTCTTTAATTGCATTGTAGAATAGTTGCCTTGTTATCTTTAAGATTCAAACATGCATTCAACTTTTCAAATCCCAAACAATGGCTTCCTAAGTTAATTAGATCTAAGATCCATATATTTTGGCATGTTTCTAAGTTTACTAATACGGGTTGATAATTAAATATATGTTCTAATTTAGTTTCATAAATTAGAGCCACATTTTTTGCGTCATTTTCAGGGAAGCACACTTAGATACAATTTGTTAGGAAGCTTGTTTCGAAAAAAATGCAAAAACAACAACAAAACACAAAAACAAAAACATTTTTTACTATGGTTATTCACATTTAGACATATAAATTAGAAAGGTAGATCCAAAAACACGCCCCCAAACCACTAATAAAAACTCACTAACTACAAAATCCATTTGTAAAAGAAAGATCTACAAAAAATGATGTTAACAAAGTCATTTAGATAAGGAGGGTATGCCACCACACAGATCTTCCTAAATCCTTGTCCACAATTTATAATGGTCACTATGGATGAATCTTCATTTCAAAAGATAGAAGAGGAAAAAAACATCCATGAAGAAGATCCATAAGAAGAGAACCTAAAACTTTCTCCTAGCTATCTTTGTAAGGAGGTGAATGAGTCATGGATCACATGCAATGAAGATCAAACATTAGAACCAAAAATTGAAGAATTTCTACCATGTATATCACAACATCCCTTGTGCATTCAAGATTTTGAACAAGTGTCACAAGAAGAGCTTTGTGCTATGCCAGTTGAGGAGAATCAAATACTTAAAGATCACACTCAAACTTTGTTTCAACTAGTCATTAGGCCACAAAGCCACTCCATTTTTCAACATTCCTTAACATCAAATCTTTATTATCAACGAGTTTTTCATGTCCAAGCATTCATTAAAGTACATTTCTCAAACTTGGATGTGAATCTACTTATGATCTTGTTACACAAATGGATGCATTGGAAATTATATCATACTTGAGAGAATGACTTATTTTTCTACAATAGAATATGATAGAATAGAATAAATAAATAAGTAGAATGAAATCACAATAAGACTTTTGGTTCAAACTCTCATGAATAATTCTTCAAACTGTTGTTCAGTACTCATTTGGAAGGATTTCACGAAAAGTGCAGTAAGAACAATCCTATTTTTAGGTAACCATATAGAATCATTTTTAAATCATGTTTTTCAACAATATATCTCTTGAAATATATTTTTTAAATCAATTTTGATCACAAATAAAAAATATGATCAAAATAAAAATTGGGTCTCAAGTGAAATTTTGATGACAGAGTCAATACAGCCTTGATTTGAGGGGTCTAGTGGCATTTTTATATTATATTTATAGGGAATATATCCCTTCGAGTATAGTTTCCAAATAAATTTGAATCACCTCAATCCGATATCATATGAAAAAGTTATGCTCAAAATACTAATTGCTTGTCAAAAAATATGCATGGTGACAATTCTAGGTCTTGATTGGTCATTGGAATATTTAACATACCAAATCATCTTCTTTTCAAAACATGTTTATATGGGAGATATATATTCAACCATATAGTATCATTTTTAAATCATTTTTTTAAACAATATATCTCTTGAAATCTAGTTTTTAAATCCATTTTGAAATTTTCAATTTGGATCACAAGTAAAAAATATGATCAAAATAAAAACTAGGTCTCAAGTGAAATTTTGATGTCAGAGTCAGTACAACCTTGATTTGAGTGGTCTAATGGAAACATTTTTACATTATATTTATAGGAAATATATCCCTTAGAATATAGTTTCAAAATAAATTTGAATCACCTCAATCCGATATCATATGAAAATGTTATTCTCAAAATACTAACTGCTTGTCGAAAAATATGCATGTTGACAATTTTAGGTCTTCGTTTTTCATTGGAATATTTAACATACCAAATCATATTCTTTTCAAAACCTGTTTATATGGGAGATATATATTCAAGTATATATCAATAAACAATTTTAATCATCCCATTTGGAGGTCAAATGAAAAAATATTCCACATTTAGTGACTTCATGTCCTCAAATCAACATAGTAAAACTTTGTCTCCTAGGTCTGCTCATAAACCATTTTGTGATATCAAACCTAAGGATTATTAAAAAAATATTTATATTTAATATTTTAAAAAAATGAATCTTCTTTAATATCCAATTAGAATCACATCGATCAGATCTTTAATGAAAACGTTACACTCCAAATATTGACCCTTGGTCTAGTCACAAATTCACAAGAAACTCTATCAAACATGGTACTCTTCATCATTTTTAGCATATAATTTTTAAACATTTTGAATACATGGTTATATGGAATTATACATATGAATTAAGTTTAACTTGGTTTTGGAATCACTCTAATTGGACATAAAACAAAGATTTTGTGAACACAATACCGTTAGGAGGTCTAGGTTGGCGACCATTACTCGAGGGGTAAGCAAATGCATTTTATTTTTATATCGTCTTTGGACTTACTTTTCAAGAATTTCTTGTAAATATTTCACATATTTCAGGGAATAAGGGAGAATGCACACCTCTCTTCCTCTATCATTTAATATTGTATTGCAGGCAAATGTTATGTTTGCAGGTCCAGTGAAGATTTAAGGGGTGAACTCCATGGATGACGAATTTTTCAAATTCAATCATTAAAAATTCATATCTACGAATATGAAGTGAAAATATTCAAGTGAAAACAAATAGGAAATTGACCTGATGTTGAGTTTATCCAAAGAAACTCAAAGCTCTTGAAGATGTTTTCACTTGCTGACCAACAACACCAACAATCTTAAAAGATGCATTGAGATAAAGGCAAAAGACATGAAGCCAATAAAAAAAAGAAAAAGAAAATTTCATTTCCAAGTCACATCCATTTCCAAATAAACTTTTCATAATCTATATTGTTCATGGTTTCATTCATCATCCATATAGTATGCTAAGCTCCATGAACATCCATGTTGAAGTCTAGACATATTACCTATTTATCCATCTACTCTTAGAAGATGACTTCAACCTATATTACTTTAATAAGATTTCCATATTTCTCTACTCCATTATACCCCACCCTACTTCCATCAAGAAAATAAAAAGAAAAGAAAAAGTCAAAAACAATAAAGGGGTTTTGCTGTGAAAATCCAGATTTATGGCACAATAGTAGCCTGAATTTATACTGGAAAACCAAGTTACTTGGCTAGTATGAATTCTAAAATAAATGGTTCTACTTCATTTGATTCTGATTTTCAAGTTTTTACTGAATATTTTCTTATCTACAAAATAAATTTGAACACTTGATTTCAAGTCTGTTGGAATTATGATGCATGTGTTACCTTTGATGGCAACTCACCTGTATATGGTAACTAGATGAATCCACAGAGATATCAAAAGTGACAGAATGATGGAACACAAAGATATCAGAGGTGACAGAATGATGGAACAGAATAATGGTTAAAGGTTTGATACAAGAAGACTGTGTTAGTGTTGTCCTTGATAGACAACCTATTTGATGAATGGACTAGTGATAAAGATATAAGTAGGATGTGACATAATGCATGGTAGTTGTGTTTATAGATGTGACAAAATGCAGAGCAATTCAGAGGAATTAGTTGAGAAATTCTATAATGGTGACAACTCAGATTGTAATAGGTCTATTTATAGGTAACAAAGTAATAGCACAAAAGAATTGGATGATGGGACAAAGGATTACAGATCAGAATCAAGCAGTTGAAAAAAAAGAATGTTTTGAGTTGTATTAAGTTTCCTACGCTGGTTCACCTAGTCCAAGTAGCATATACAAGCAGGTTCATAGAGAAAAGGAGTGTACACGTATGCGCACACTTTGAAAAGAGGAAAATCACATATGGGATGTAAAATTAAGGTTATATAATACCAAGGTCCATACCATGGTATTAGCCCACAATATTGAATAGAATAACTGTTACTTGATCCCGTCTAATAATATCATAGGTTCTAAGTGTTGTTTTGGTCCGAGGTATTGAAAAAGGCTCTAATTATATAAAGAGGAGAGGGTCAAAGGGCTAGAGTTCAAGTAACGAATATCTTATGAAGATTTAGATCAAAAGAAAATATGCATGTTATGGGTTTCTGATGCTTTGCTTGATTTGAACTAAGTACACACCTAACTGTTTGATGATGGATGATATCTAATGATGGATCAAGGTCATAAGACCTGAAATGACTTATCATTATGTGATCTGATAATGGATAGGCTAGATCTGAATGCTAACAAATTATTTTTCCTTTAAATTCTTTGATATGGGTATATCTGAAGTCTGGAATAGTTGTGAAGTTATAAGTTATTATTTGCATACCTATACGTTGGTTCGCCTTAGTGAAGGTGCGTATACAGGTCGGTTCGACACTTCCAAGTAGCGTATTCAGAAGAAAATCTTGTTTTTCAGAGATGGATTATCTATCTGATCAGTGTTGTTGTTTTACTATTGTTTTTCAATGATTTCTTCATTAGATCTGAAAGTAAAACTAATTTTATAAGGAGATTGAGTCTATTTGATTGATTGATTGAGTAAGAAGGGTGATATTTGCCACTATCTATTTAGAACTCTATAATATGATAGTAGATCTTGAGAATGTCTCATGTTAGTAAATTTTTTTCTTCAGAAGTTTAATGATTCAATATCTTTAGAGGTATACGCAGGTTGGTTCACAAAAAGTAGCGTATACATGCAGGTTTGCTTCATTGAAGTAGCCTATACATTCTGACATATGATTTTTGAGGTTACAAATGGTTCTGGTTGTTGATGCAGTGTTCCGAGTTCAATTATGTGTACTGGTTACAACGATTTGACTGTTCCAGTTGATTGGTTGAATTTTGATTAAGTTTCGGTTGATTGATTTTTTAGTAAATGGTTGATTCAGTTGTATCAGAAATTGATGATTGGGTGACTCAGTTATCTCAGAGGTTTCAGTGATTGATTGATTCAGTTGTGGTTGATTCATAATGTGATGATTGGGTTTTAGTTATATCAGAGATTGATGATTAGGTTTCAGTAATTATTGATAGACGGAGTTGTATTTTATGGTTGTATTGTAGTGGTGATTGATTTTGATCTTCAATGTTACTGATGGTCCATTATGAAAATTTGATGAAACATGGCTTACATATTGTGTTGATGTGTACCAAGAGTATCTAGTCTGAAAATTTATGAAACGTTGTCCCAGGAGGAAGAATGAAGGTGGTAGCCTTCTATAGGCCGGTGCCTACTTACTGGTTAACATGTCAACCAATACAAGAGCTAGGGGTTGGATCTCCCTTCCAGTAGCAGTTGGAGAACGAGTGAAGGTTGTCACCTTCTAGGTCTACACTTACATACTGGTAAACATATCATCCAGTACAAGAGCTAGGGGGTTGTAGCTCCCTTCTAGTAGAAGCTAGAGAACAAGAGAAGGTTGTAGCCTTTTGAAGGTGGGTGTCTACATACTGGTATGAGTTTGCACGAGTAGAAGATTGTAAACAACTTTTTTATATTAATGATCTGGATCTTGGGAGGAGGCCCCCAAGATCTAAAAGATTGAAATGGATCTTGGGAGGAGAGACCCCCAAGATCTGAAAAATTGAAATGGATCTTGTGGGAAAGGCCCCCAAGATCTAAAAACTTGAAATTTCCAGAAGAAAAATAGGAGAATTCCCAATAAACAAAACCACAAAGAAACTTTTTATTAAAACCCAAGTGGAAATAAACTAGCTAGGGCAATGGTAGCTTATCTCTGAGAAGAGATGTGTGGCTACATGC
>APFE030539281.1:11162-91082 GCA_000404065.3 Pinus taeda | reverse complement strand
CCTAAGTGTTTGATGATGGGTGAGATTTAATGATGGATCAGGATCATAAGACCTTAATTGACTTATCATTATTTGATCTAATAATGGAGAGGCTATATCTGAGTGCTAACAAATTCTTTGTCCTTTAAATGCTATGATATGGGTATATCTAAAGTCTGGAATAGCTGTGAAGTTACAAGTTATTATTTGTAGATATATACATTGGCTCACCTTGGTGAAGGTGCATATACACGTTGGTTCGACACTTCCAAGTAGCATATTCAGATGAAAGGCTTGTTGTTCAGAGATGAATGAGCTATCTAATCAGTGTTGTTGTTTTAATGGTGTTTGTCAATGATGTCTTCATTAGATCTAAAAGTAAAATTGATTGTATAAGGAGATTGAGTCTGTTTGATTAATTGATTGAGTAATAAGGGTGATATTCATTGTTATCTGTTTAGAACTTTGTAAAACGATAGTAGATCTTCATAATTTCTTTGGTTAGTACAATTTTTGGTTCAGAAGTTTGATGATTCAATATCTTTAGAGGTATACGCACGTTGGATTACAGAATGTAGCGTATACATGCACGTTGGCTTCATTGAAGTAGCGTATACATTCTGACATCTGATTTTTGAGGTTACAGTTAGTTATGTCTATTGGTTATAGTGATTTGATTGTTCCAGTTGATTAGTTGAATTTTGATTAAGTGTCAGTTGATTGAGTTTTGAGTAAATTATTGATTTAGTTGTATCAGAAATTGATGATTGGGTTATTCAGTTATGTTAGAGGTTTTAGTGATTGATTGATTCAGTTGTGGTTCATTTAGAAAGTGATGATTGGGTTTCAGTTATATCATAGATTGATGATTGGGTTTTAGTGATTGTTGATAGATCTAGTTGTATTTAATGGGTGCATTGCAGTGGTGATGGATTTTGAGCTTCAATGTTACTAATAGGTATAGTATGAAAATTTGATGAAATGTGGCCTACATATTGTTTTATTGTGTACCAGGAGTATCTAGTCTGAAAATTTATGAAACGTGGTCCCTGGAGGAAGAATGAAGGTGGTATCCTTCGATAGGTCGGTGTCTATGCACTGGTAAACATATTAGCGAGTACAAGAGCTAGGGCGTTGGAGCTCCCTTCCAGTAGAAGTTAGAGAACAAGTGAAGGTTTTCGCCTTCTGTAGGTCGATGCCTACGTATAGGTATATATATATAATCCAGTATAAGAGCTAGGGGGTTGTAGCTCCCTTCTAGTAGAAGCTAGACAATGAGAGAAGTTTGTAGCCTTCTGCAGGTGGGTGTCTACATACTGGTACGAGTTTGTACGAGTACAAGATTGTAAACAACTTTTTTATATTAAAAAAAAGACAGAGACAACAACGGCAGGTGGTTTTCTCCCGCATTGGGTTTCCACATTAAATCTTGGTTTTCATGTGTGTTGCTTATGTGTGATGGTTTATTTATTATAGCACATAGTTATTGTTTATTTAATGTTCAATAAATTACTAATGCACTAGCTCAAGACAAATAGATGATGGATTAACTTAATTGTAAGTTCATTGGATATATGCTTATAGTCTTAAGAACAGTCGTGCACACGTAGGTTCCATTCAGTAAAGTCATATATAGAAATCTGAAAATGAAAAGTAAAGAGTTATTGATTTGTAAATATTGATTCACCTCCCCGCCCCTCCTCCCCCCTCTCAATATTTTTCCCAACAAAGTCTTAGAATAAGAAGGGGGAGAGAGAAACAAAAACATCAGTGCTTTGTTATCCTTTACATCTCAAACCTTGTATTCTTGTCAAAGTTTCAACTTCAAGTTACTTCAACTTCTACTTCAACTACAAGCTACTTGAACTTCAAGCACAAGTTCATGAAGAGTTGCACAAGGGACCTAAAGAGATTTCATAACAAATGTAGAAGGGACTTGAAGCCACAAGACTTCATAAAGAATAACAAAGACACCTGAATTTGCAACCTTTTGAAGACATTAAAATTTCAAAAGTTCTTGAAATCTTTAGCATCAATTTCAGAGGGACCTATAATCTACTCCAGTAGGGGAACTTGAAAGCAATTCAAGAAATTTGTGAGATTTATAACATCAACAAAAGACCATTTTAAGTGAATACTTTGCAGACATGAAGCAACTAATCCAATCAAATCAACCACAAAACATGACAAAGAATGACCAAAGGAGAAATTGAAAGTCTGTAAGGAAATTTTGTTTTTAATGTTTTACTTTTGCAAAAATTCTTCATTTAAAGTAGCGATAAAGTACATATTCCTTTCCTCACCTTAACTACCATTTCCATTACCTTTTTATTCAATCACATTATGTATAAGTGCATTTGTTTAATTTTCCTGTCCCTAAGCATCAAAAGTGAGTACTCAACTCATCTAGAACAAGGCGAAATAACGGAAAATTTGTCAGTTGATCACAATAGAAAATGCCTTGTTTTTATTCTCTCAAATAAAGCAAAAAGATTGCTTCAAAAATAATGGTTTCTCCTCTTCAACAATAGTTTAAGAGTAAGCATAATGAAGGTCTATGTCATGGCACAGTAAGGAGGAAAACTAGAATGGTATTTGATCATTATGGGAAGCATTTGAATAAATTTTGTTTACCGTGATTGATGATTCTCAATACCAACTTCATTGAAAACAAAAGACCATTAGGACCTTGGCCCCTACAAGAGGAAAATATTTACATGTTCTTAGGAGTTTATGCAACATTTCTTTCTAATTTAGATGAAGAGCACGATGTAATTGTCAAATTCAAAAATTGGTCATATCATCTACCAACTTGGTCTGTCAGCATTGTTTGGTCTGTCAGCATTGTTCCAGATTGTGAGAAAGTGTCATTTAACACAACAAAGGTTAGACCTCAAACTTCTAATTTTGAAATGCAACCTATCGATATGAATAAGGGAATTCAACAGGAGACATTCAAGGAGAAAATTGGAGGTTGGGGAAATGATGTTTTCTCCTCTAATATATCTCTTGATAAAACACATAAAGGATTCCACTGATTATCTCTGGTATACAATTAGCGTGCAGGTTGATGAATAATAGTTTATTTTAGCAATGGGGTCTCCCCTGTTCTCATAGTCGACTCAAGGGGACATGCAATGCACGTTCATTAATTAGGAGTTTGTAGGAAGTGCATCAAGAAATGGTGACAATATCAAATTTAAGTATGAAAAAATATTTCTTTGAAGGCTAAAAAAAATTAAAAAAATGACATTGCTCTTCTGAGCATGATAGTAGGCTTATTTTCTTAAGGGTCCAAATTACATGAAGCACATCAGATTGATGAAAAGAAAGAAAGTTGATCCTATGTCATCCATGGGTCATCCTGTGAATGGATTTATTGATGGTAAATTCAAGAATGCTTATCTTATCATGGTGATGGTTGGTTCAGAGAAATTAAGAAGGGTTTTGTATGAGATACCAGCAGGGTTTTCTGGAGAACAGTTATTGCAAGCACCTAGCTGCGCCGCCAATTTAAATAATAGCGATATGGTTTCAGGGGTTCCTCGTCGTCAACGTCGTAGGAGGAAGGATGAAATGAAAAAGAGGGATCCTGATCATCCTAAGCCAAATATGAGTGGTTACAATTTTTTATTTTTTTCTTTGTTGGGCAGCATACAAAATTGAAAGCATTGCATTCGGGCAAGGATAGGGAGATCAGCAAAATGATTGGAAACTTGTGGAATAAGGTGATTGATGATCAAAAGTTGTTTACCGGTATTCTTCTAATGCCCATGTCTGCACTTTGAGAATCACACTGTGGTGGTGTGAAACCCGAATTGTTTTCCCACATTAATTTTTATGCCTTCCAGATCATAAATTATGCCCATAATTTAATATTATAGTTGCCTACCATAAAAAAGAAACGGGATTTTCGTGCTGACAAATGTAATTGTCAAACAAGAAAATCACTTTTGTTTCGCAAAATCAAATAAAATGCCGAAATTTCTGAAAAATCAAATTTGAGGGGATTCGGTATCGATTTGGTGATTGGAGGTAAGATTTCAATTCTCAGAGGAGTGTGAAGTAGCATTTTTAATGCGAATATAGGGTCTTTCATTCTGAAAAAACGTTTTTTTTCTTAGAATTCATTTTTTCTGGAGACAATCAGGCCCAATCTTCAATGCATAGAGCTTCTTTGAAGAAATCCTAAAGTTGGAGCAAGAGCTTTTAGAATTTGTTGTTGAGGCTAATTCTAGAAAGCAGGAGAGGCTTCGGAATATAGAGGAGAAGAAGATATATCTACAACTATATGATGCCATGGAAGCACTTGTTCACATATGTAGAGATGGATTTTGAACAATAGGGCCTCATGATAAATATTTAGATGAAAATCAAGGGCCTTGCAATTTCCTGGCCTGCAAAGGGCTTGAATCCTTGGTCCGACATTTTACTGCCTGTAAAACTAGAGTCCCTGCAGGTCTGTTCATTGCAGAAGCATGTGGAAACTGCTTGAACTACATTCAAGAATGTGTTTTGATGTGTTTTGAGCCAGACATCTCCAAGGTTCCACTAAGTAGTCATTTAAAATAAAAAGTGCAACAACAAAGAAATAAGGGTGAGGTGAAATGGAAGGTGTTGGTGAACAAAGTCATGGTAGCCAAAAACACTGTCAATTCATTTTCGTCTTCTGTTGCTGTTAGAATTCCAGTGTAAAGAATCTCTCTATCAGCACGTGATACATTTACAAGAAGTTGCGAGGAAGTATGTTCTCCATCTATTAGTATTGGTGCATGTGTTTTGAGTACCATCCTTGAAACAGTATGCATGCAAAATTTGGAGCATGGATTGCTCACCACAGATAATGTGATTGATTTATTGCAACTGGCAAGACTATGTGACACACTACGCTTGAATCTGTTATGTATAAACCTCATTGTGAAGAGATTCAAAACTATTTCCACGTCAGAGGGATAAGAAGGAAGTGGAGGTGATATATGATTTTCTTACTGATGAGAAAATTCCAAAAGTTTCAACAAAAGGATATATATAAAAAAAAACAAACAAACTTAAAAGAAGAGTAAGAAGATTAAGAAATTGAAAAGAACTGCGAAAGAGATGGAGATTCTTGGGATAAAGCAAAGGTAGTAGGAATTCATTGACATCAGAGCATAGACAGTTTTTGTGCATGAGGACATGGATGTTGCATACCACTTTTGATACTTATTTCCATCGCATAAACATGTATTATTTCCATTCATATTCCTTATACTTCATACATATTTGCTTCAAATTCATCATATTAGGTACATTTATCAATTACTTTTTATGATTTGAATTTTGGCAAAGTTTGACATAAAAAATTAAATTTGGGCATAATCAGAAAAGCTCGTAATGGCTCCTTTAAAGTCATGTTCGGAGGACACTTGGGCTTGAACCAAATCAATATATGGAAACTATAGGAACCAAGGATGGATGAACACCTGTTGGATCGCATCAAATCAGCTAGAATAGTTCGAGTCAACGTTGGTCAAACTTAACTAGTCATTCAGAAAATCCCCTGAAACAAGGGAAGTTTTATGATTTTGTGTAAAAAACTTATGAGCTCAACATTATGAGGTGGATTAGGATTATTGTTAGTTGTTACAACCTTTTTAGCTTTTATTCTTATGATTTTAGCCTATGCATTCCTAGTTAGAGAGGACCTAGAGTATTTGAGACTATTACTTTCTAAAGTTAATTGAAGACATATACTTGTTTTAACATTTTCTTGTTCATACTATATGATTTGAATGGAGTGTTGTAGCTAATTGTTTTAAAGGTGTACCAAGCAAATGTGGAGGCCCCCCATACTGAGCTACGTACACTTTCTTGTAGAGTAATTTTCATAGTTGTGAATCTGATAGTTTTAATTTTGTATGTTTATCTTATTTCTTTGTTGTAAATACTTGTATATATTTTTAATATGAATTCATGTTATGGCCATGTTTTGTTGTGTGAACATTGATCTCCTTTCAGTAATTAGTTTGGATTTGGAAGAACAACTAGGACTCTTAGAGTAGAGCCCCTTCTCCATCTTCTAAAATAGACTAATCTCATTGACCTATCATTTATATGCTTTCATAGAGTAAATCTGAATGTTTTCTTTACTTGCTTTTCAGAAAAGTTGTCTTGTTCTCTTTAAGATTCCAACTTGCATTCAACTTTTCAAATCCTAAAAAATGGATTCTTAAGTTAATTAGATCTAATATCCATATATTTTGGCATGTTTCTAAGTTTACTAATTCGGGTTGATAATTAAATATATGTTCTAATTTAGTTTCATAAATCAGATCTACAATATTATAGAAGAGATTCTCACATATGATTGAAATATATTATTGGTTGTTGAAGCCCATTGCCAAGAAGTGATCCATCTAAGATGAATCTTTGTTCTTGGAGGATGTTTGTTTCTGAAGAATCTATGTGAAGAATGAGTGGTTTTATGACAGTTCTCACATGGATGAAGATCAAAAGAGTGATGTTTCATATGACCAACTCGGTCACAGTGTTGGTATTTAACAACTTTTGGTTGCAAATGTGGACGAGAAAAATCTGGAATAGGTGAAGGTGAGCTTTCATAAATAAATCCAACACTCTGAAAATGGATGGGCTTTGAGTAATCTGGAATATGAAAGGATGCCTCCTTATCATATCCAAGACTTGTTTTGTGCTTGTTGCAGACAAGCTCTTCCCAAGGTTTGATGATGGGCTTAGGAAATGCAGATTGAACTTTTGCATGTGCATACAAATTTTCTCCTTCATTGGGCACTAGATATGAATCAACCTCAACTTCATATTCTTGATGATGATGGGAGTTTTCTCAATCTTGAACAAAGGCTCAATCTGAACAGAAAATGGATCAAAATGATGACTACGCTGTTGTAGCTCCTCTTACTGTAGTTGTGATTCAAGATGCAAAAAATCAATCTTTTCATATGCATTTTGCATACATGTTTGAATGTTTGAGAGAAAGGAATCGTTGATTTTTATTGGATCATGAACAGTAGAATGTGACATAGTTTTCATGAACTCTAATACTTCAGCAATTCAAGCCATTTTCTCCATACTTTAGAAAAACTGATCGCAACTATGAACAAATGAAGAAGAAGCACCCACTCACAATACTATGTCAAGAATATTTTATTTATCACTGGATATTTGGAACTTTGAGTAACTCAACATTACCATCAACCAAGAAACTTTCATCTTTGGAAAGAGCGCAACTTACAGTTCAAGGTATATAATTCAAAGTAGAGAAGGCATCAACATATATATACCTCAACACGCATATAATTTGTCATTTTTCATACCAGTCAAGTTGTTAATGCAAAGAGAAGAGCCACCATACCACATACTAATTGCAAAGAATATCATGAATTACACATTCTCCAACATATACATACCACACCCTTCAAAACATATGCTCCATTCACCAACACATAAAAATAATGTACCATATAAACCAACAACCATCACAAGGCATGTATATGACTTCAACATATATCAAATAAATGTAGCAAACGAAGTTTGGATGACACTAGTACTCACGGAATTGTAAACACACAAACGCACCTTCTTCACTTTCAAATGCACGACACACTACCACATTCCAACACATATTCAATGTAGACAGACATGATTTTAACCAACACATGGTTACGATTGAAATGAGATAGGAGTTATCAATGCACATATCATGCACGAATACAACTGCAACAAGGTAAACTCGAAATGCAACAAAAATACTCATAGGAATGAAGGTACTACCCATATGGATATGCATGGGCCATACGCATTTCTAGTGAAAATAAAAGCCCCAGGTCTCAAAGATAAAGATGACAATAATATGTGAGCCTTCAACGTATTCAAAGAAACATACAACAGTTCCAAATTGTGGAATTTCAACCACCCCCACTCAATTTCAAACAATACAATGCCAAGGAGATTTCCTTATGCAATTCTCAATGCTCAATATTCAAATGCTCATGCCAATGCACCAATACCCTACACGGCTCCAAGTTATTTGATAGCAAGATATTTTATTCTCTGAAAATTGGCAAGTTGGATCGATCCCCCCACAGGCAAAGTTGCAGGATTGTTGTTGCTACATATAATCATCTCTTTTGGTGCTCCAAATGTGCCATGTTCAAATCTCCTAGGACGTAAAAAAGTCATAAAAATATGAACTGATGGCCTCATGTTTCATTCGAGGGTTTGTGCTCATAAGAGCATGAAAACCAAGGTAACATAAGTTTTTTTTGGGTAAGAAAAAGACTTAGAAGAGTGTGAATATATATCTCTAGTAACTCTTGTATCAACTAGGAAGTAACATTTCATATTAAGGTAGTACAAGAATCATGGGAAGGCCCCCTTCATTGGTGGACCTTTGCATAGAAACTGCAATAGATAGTATTCAATAAATAGGTGATGTGGGAGAGGCAGATTTTAGCCTATAGAAGGTATTCTAGCTCATTGTACATCTGACTAATTTTTATTCATCTAGAATTCTACTAAGGTAAGAGACTTGAGTCCAGTCACATATGACCTCTAGCATAATTTTTATTCATGTAGATTTGTGGAAGAAAGTGTTGACCTGGTGAGGAAGAGGATGAAGAAGAAACAAGTTTCATTTAAGTGGAGCTTGCTTTGGGGAGAGCATCCAGTGCATGTACAACTTTAGTGAGAAGCTCATCAACAATGGCCTCAAGCCACATTAGACAGATGTCAGTGCTTGTCTGAAGATTCAATTAAAAACCTCTCAACAATGACTTCAGGTTACAGGGAAAACTCAAATGTTTCATCTAAAGGAGTTGATCTGCATTTATTGAGTTGTTAATAATTCAAGAAAATAAGCCGCAATTGACAGGTCTGGAGAGATAAATAAGGATGCAGAGGCATTATTTCCAGGGTTGGAAGGTGGAAAAGATGTTAGAAAGAGTGTTGACAACAATTTTCATAAGGAAGATAAATGTTTACTTAACCAACATGCAGGTATGCAGAGATATGAAATTGTCAAGTGCGCAAATTTTTTCTTTTTGTTCAAGATCCTAAAACCTGCATACAATCTCTAAGACAAAAAATACAACTGCTCCAGCAACAGGATTTCAGTGCACATAAATTGTGCATGGACTTCAATGCAGAGAAATATATTTACAACACAATCAACAAACCAACACGGAGATGGTCATGGTTGCCTAGACACATTTTTCAACAACCTTCCATGTGTTTCACAATTTGGCTTCCCAACCAATATACATTCAATCATTCACATTGTATAGAATTCATGCAGTAGTCCTAGAATATAACAGACAAGTCAATATTTTAATCATCGCAGAGAATCGCATGGGAATCTCTCCAACCAGCACTCACACCAACAAATAATTAATGCTCCAAATTTTGTGTAGGAAAGAGTAGAGACAACTTTGGGTGGAAGAAGAAACTCGCAGAATATAGGGCTTACAAGACTAGAATGGGCTTTGTACTCTGATACCATGTTAGGCACACATGGAATGTGAACAACATATATGAAAGATAAAAATTGAATGCATATATTATTGAAATGATATACATTTATAGTACATTCTTGTGACCCTTGGATTCATATTCCAAGTGGGCTCTTGGACTCCCTTTGACTGTTCAGCTTCCACACCAACCCTTAAGAGATTAGGTTTCCAACAATTCCTATTTTTTCTTAGACATAAAATTAAAAATTCAAATTTAATATTTAGATATAAGATACATCTTATTAAAAATAACACTTTTTAAAATAATGCTGCAAGATTTTGATGGCATGTAATATGGCCATTGCTTCTTTCTCATGGGTAGAAATGATCAAATTGCCATCATGCAATTGATTATTCATAAATGATACTAAATGTCTTTTTTGCATTAAAATGGCACCCGAAGCGTTTTATAATAAATGTTCTAACTAGGTCACTTGGCCCAAAAATTAGGTAAAATATAGAAAACCCTAAAATAGACCCTGCAAACACTAGGTGTTATCTCTTTATATATCCCTTGGCAACATTTCAACCTAATTACCACTAGAATAATGCCATCCATCCTTACTCATAGTGTTTTAACCAATAAACTAAAAGTTTCAAATATTAAAATTTAAGCTTGATGTCTTTTAGTCCATCACCTTGTTCCCAAACATTCCTAGTGTGCATTTATTTGAGGCACAAACACCCTACCTTTTACCCTTTGCAATCCATTCAATTTGGTGTATTTTTTCAAAACACAAACATCTATATGAAAATAAAAAATATTATTGTATTAATGTTACCTATGAGTAAGAAAATACTCTCCATGTTTTCATCCAATTTGGCCTTTGAAATGAAGGTTGCGCTTGCATTTTTGTGAATCAAGTAAAAATTTCCTTGCTTCACTAAAATGCATGCCCAAGCTTCATTTATTGGCCAATCTGATTGATTCAAATTTTACATTGTTTATTTAATGATTTTACACACTTTTTCATTGTTATTTGTTTACTTAGACTTCATTGCCAAACAAGAAATAAGAACTAATCTTATTTGTCTCCATTCTCCTTACATATTTATCTTCCAACCCTAACTAGGCCACTTGACCTAATCTTAAACTTAAAGCCATAAAAAATATGTACATTATGTAAAAATCCTAATATAGACCCTGCAAACCCTAGGTGTTACCTCTTTATCTATCCCTTGGAAACATTTAAACCTAATTACTCCTAAAATAAGGTCATCCAACCTTTACTTATAGTGTTTCAACCAAGAAACTACAAGTTTCAACTATTAAAATTCAAGTTTGATTTTTCTTAGTCAATCACCTTGTTCCCAAACATTCCTGGTGTGCATTTATTTGAGGCATAGAAGCCTTGCCTTTACCCTTTCAAATCCATGCAATTTGGAGTATTTTTTAAAAACACAAAGATATATCTAAAAAAATAAAAATATTTAATTATATTAATGTTACGTGTGATTAAAAAATACTCTCCAAGTTGAAACATTTAATTTGGCCTTGAAATGAAGTTTGGACGTGCATTTTTGAGAAGTAGGATGAAATTTCCATGCTTCACTAAAATTCACACCCAAGCTTCATTTGTTGGCCAATCTGATTAAATTTTAGATTATTTATTTAATGATTTTAAACACTTTTGCATTGTTACAACATTATAAGTTTTGTTACGACTTGCCTTATGTGAAAGTTGAGTATAAGTGGGAAACATAGTTATGTAGGATATTTCTCAAATATGGTGCAAGGTTATATCCTAAGGTTATGAATTGTCCAATCATGTCCCATTTCAAATGCCATTACCAAGAGTGTAATTGGTTTAGCCTGGGAGTGCATATTTGTTCTGACTGTGATCATTGGAAGATATGATCAATTTCTATTATGACAGCCTTGGATTTCAATGTATAACATTTCCTTTATGAAAATACTATTATATATTAAAAAAAATGGTTTTGTATTTATGTTGGAATGATCATTATCACACAGAAAATTAAGTACAAGTCCTTTTGTGCACTTATTTGAGGCACACAAACCTTGAACTTAACCCTAAGAAATCGATCCAATTTGACATACTCTTGCACAACATAAATTTATATGTGAAAAATTAATTTTAATTATGAGTAAAAACGTACTCTCAAAGTTGAATCATTCAATTTTGCTTTGAAATGAAGGTTGGGAGTGCATTTTTGTGAAACAAGCCAAAATTTCCTTGCTTCACTAAAATGCACAACCAGACATCATTTTCCAACCTGATTAATTCAAATTGTAGAGTTATTATTTAATTATTTTATACACTTTTGAATTATTATATGTTTACTTTGACCCTTAAATAATTATGCTTCAGATTTCATACACCATTCCAAGTTTTTCTTCAACTTGCATTATGTGAAATTTTTGTATAGGTTTTTCTTCAACATGTTCTTGGGAAAAAAAATTGCCCTTTCAATTCAGAGCAATAGTTCCAAGTCTTCACATTAATTTCTAATCCAAGTAAGTTTTGTTACTGTAAGGCTATTACACAAAATATATGCAAGGGAAAATGATGACTAGTGCTAATGAATCTGAAACTCAATCGTTCTAATAACACTCTCAACAACTCAATACTCTAGTTGTTACACTCTCAAACCTTGTTCACACTCTTAGGACATAAACACACAACGCCAAATAAAACCACTATGTCACACTGTCACTCTTACTCAGAAAGTAAGAGCGCTCAAGGAAACCATTCTCTCAAAAAATGTTGAAATGCACATTTGAATTAAATGAACACACCATCAAACAGGAACATGAATTAAATAACTTTCACCCTAACAAAGGGACCGATCCAGGAGCTATGTTGTTATACAATGCAACAATTAAAATTTTGCAATTGTTAAAGCATGAACAAGACTAATAATAACAGTAACACTACACAACACACAATCTAGTCAACAAAAATATATGGCTCCACCAATGATTGAGATTGTGTTAATGAAACATACATGATTACAATGTCGGTGCTCTCCCCCTCTATCAATGTCTATCTATTTCTGTATGTCTATCTCACGTGGGCAGAGAGTACACCTCTTTATAAATTCAAATTATGATGATAAGATCATCATGAGAATCTCTTGATTCTCATGTGATCTAATTTGAGAATACACGTTAACAATTTGATAACAATTTACAAGGTTAGGAAATTTTTGCAACAAATTTTCCAAATTACAATAATTATCAACAGAAAATCCTAACTATATCAATTGCACTTTTCATAAACTTCTCCTTTGATAGTTGAACTATCTTTTGACCAATTTTTTTCCCAATTGGTATTCATAACTCATTGAAGGAGGTCAACACATCCAAAATAGATCTTCATTTGTAACAACAATTCTCAACAAGTCCTTGTCATGTCCTTGGTGAGGAAAAATTGGAAAGTGTAATCCTACAACAACATCTCAACATACCACAAACCCTGTAACAACCCAAATGTCATTTTTACGAGAAAAATAGCCTAGAACAGTATTTCTCATGTTAAATTACAAGTATAATGGGATCATAAGAATAAAATATAAAAAGAGACATACCTAGGTTAATAATGGTTATTATAGTGGCATAGTATGGCCTTGCGAATAAAAAAATTTAAAGAAAAGGTAAGGAAAATTAGTGCAAAAAGATGCCAATTTCACATCCTAACATCTCCTGCAAACTTATGTATCTGCATGTCCATATCTGCATGATATCATGTCCCCACTTTCCCATCCCACTCTACTTAAATTGTTGGTTCTTTTGTAGCAATATCTTCAACAGGTTCTTATGGAATAACGGTTTGGAATTGTTCATCTTGCTCTCGAACTTGAATTCCAACCGAAATAGTGGTTGGCCTTTCATAACATGCTTCCTCCAACACTTCCTTCCATTCATCACATAATCTAACTGACATTAATTCTACCACTTTTTCTATGGTTTCTAATCCATTTTGTTTTCTATAATGAAGTTTCCCTTCAACCATGGTAAGTTGTTTACTTAAATTTTGTTATGCAACCAACTCACAAAATAGAAGAAAACATAGATCACTGACTTAAAAATTATCCCCTTCGAGGGAGAAACATCCTTTACATCACATAAATGAGAAATTATTAGATGATACAAATGATAATACCTCCTTGGTATATATAAGACTCTAAGGGGTCACAATATAATCAAAGCCTACATAATAATAACAATGTAAGGGCACAACAATAACAATAGTGGGCTTCTATGGGACACAACAATAAGAATATGGGGGATACATGGGCACAACAATAACAATAGGGGCTACACTACAATAAGAATAAGGAGGATACACTAGTATTATAGGGACCTAACATGCCCCTCTACTTCAAAAAAGTGTTGTCCTCAACACTTGAGTAGTTCCTGGTGCCTCTGTATAAAATTCTCATCATCCCAAGTGGATCTTCGGTCGGTAGGTTCCTCTACTTAATGAGATACTATGAAATTAATCGATTATGTAGCTACCAGGTTCTTGTTTCTATTATTTCTTAAGGCTCACCTATGATTTTTGCTTCTTTGTCAATTGTTGGCAACACTATTTGAATTGGGAGCTTGTCACCAATGACCTTTTTTAAGCATGAAACATGAAAAATGGGTGTAGTCAAGAAGATATAGGTAGACCCAATTTGTATGCCATAATAGCAATATTTTGCAATACCTTGTAAGGACCATAGTACTTGGGTGATAATTTTTTATCCTTCTTAGCTTGCTTGAGGGACATTTGTTTGTATCATTGTAGCCATAAAAATACATAGTCACCTACATCAAAACTTCCTTCACTTTGATGTTGATCTGCTTTTTATTTCATTTAATTCTGCACTAGAGAGAGGTTATCCTTTAAGAGTTGGAGAACTTGTTGTTGATGCTGGATGTGATCTTCCACTAATTGAACCTTAGAATTTTCTCTTAAAGATGATGTGATGGATGGTGGATGATATCCATAAAGTGCCATAAATGGGCTTAGTTTTTCCATAGTATGGAAGGAATTGTTATACCATCATTTAGCTAGAGGTAACCACTTGACCCATTGTGTTTGTTTATCATATACAAAGCAACCAAGATATCCTTCCAAACATTTATTCACTGTCTTGGTTTTCCCGTCAGATTGAGGCTAATAAGATGAGCTATGAGCTAATTGAGTACCAAGACAAGAAAATAATTTCGTCCAAAAATTTCCAGTGAAAATGGGATCTCTATCACTTACAATAATCTTTGGGTTTCCATGTAGCTTTTAAATTTTTTCCATAAATGCAGTAGCAATTGTACTAGATTTAGAAGGATGATATAATGCACAAAAGTGTGCACACATGGTAATTCTATCAACTACCACCATGATGACACTATTTCCTTCATACTTGGGTAATCCTATGATAAAATCCATTGATACCTCCTCCCAACACTAACTTGGAGTGGCTAAATGTTGTAATAGACACGAGGTATTAATTGTTTCAACTTTATTGTGTTGGCAAACCAAAAAATTTGACACTAACTTCTGAATATCAGATTTAAGGCCATCCCAAAAAAATCCTTCTTGACCCTATGGTAAGTTTTAGAAAATCTTGAGTGCCCTCCTAAGGGAGAGGTGTGCAATTTCAAAAGAATATTTTGTTTGATTTGGGAATTCTTACAACAATATAAGCGATTTTTTGTACCATAATGAATCATTTTTCCAGCTAAATGTATGAGATGTACTGGGACCTTGTTGCAACTTTTGAATGAGTGTCCACACCTCCTCATCATTCTTCCATTCATCCCTTGCTTCAATTATCCAATTAGGTTGGATAATAGAAATGGCACAAAGAAATTCTTTCACATTCTCATCCTTTCTTCAGAGTGCATATGCAACAATATTTTCCTTCCCTTTTTTATAGATGATTTCAAAGTCATAACCCTACATATTTGTGACCCATTTTTATTATTCCTTTGAAGATAATATTTGTTCTAAAATGTATTTAACTATCATGATTTGTTTTTACCTTGAAGTATCTTCCCATTAGGTAAGGTCTTCATTTCTTTAGTGCATGTAGTATTGCCAAGATTTCCTTCTCATAAATAGATTTGTGTATGTTGTACCTTGGAAGACAACCTTTGGCCGAGGAGAGGTTAGTGCCCAAGAGATTTATCCAAGACTATGAAATTATCAATTTGTTGTACCATTTTTCTAAAACTCGGAAATGTTTATTTTATAGATAATGCTTTTAAATCTTTCATTGGAAAAAGCACTCTTTCAAAGTTGCCTTCTAATGGTGAATGTGATTTTAATTTTTAGTACAGTGAGTGAAATATTTTGAAGAAAGATTTAAGCAACATGCTACTTGAAGCGACATCTCTTGTCTTAAACTTTAGCAGAAACATGGAAGTAAGATGAAATGGAATATAGTAAAGAGGATCACATATTAGGAATATTTAACTTTAACTTACAGATATCAAAATTTCAATGAAACTGTAATGTTAAAGGCCTGTAACTTCATTACTCTCTTCTATAGAAGAATACCATTAAATTGAAAGATAAAAAGAAACACATAGCACATTCAACATATGTTTGGAATCACTTTTAAAGATTTATTAAAAATCACCAAGAATATCAAAATTACAAAGGAATTTTTGCTTCTAAGGTCCAAAACTCAGAGCCCTCCTCCTTCAAAATTGTCTTTTAAAACATAATTACAATAGGGACATTTATGAAATTGTTAACTACTAAAACTGCTAACTACTTGAACTGCCTACAAACTACTTTGTCATTCGAAACTATATTCATGAAGAGAATAAAACAAAATTACATGATTTTATAAAAATGTTTCGAAACTTTGTGTTTAAGTAATAGGTGGCATTAGCTCATTGAGTCAATTGAGATTTTGGTGCAGTTGAAGGCCTATATTCTATACTTATTGCTATAGGTGACATAGATTCTCTACACTTCTTCCAGATTGTCATATCTGAGCTTAGGCTTTTGAAAAACCTAGTGTGATCCATTCAAAAGTTGGTACTCCTGCTATAAGTTGGTAGGTAAGTAAACAAAGTTCTTATTAACCACAACAGTTGAAAATCCATGTGAAAATAATTCACTATTGTTACCCCTTTTAGAACTAATGTTTTCTCATGTGAAGTTCCAATCTTGCTCTTGGCTTCCACCAGCAAAGTCTCATAAGTCTCGTAGGGCAGAAGATTTCCCTATTGATCCCAACATGAAGGCAGACCTTCTTTGTTTTTTTTTCAAATTCAATATTAGATTTTAGAACATATTCTTTAACCTTTGTCAGCATGGTCTCACTATTTTCCTATATAAATTCTTCAAAACCATCTTGTTTATTTCCAATACCAATTCTTTTCTATCTTCCATTTTCATTTCTCCTATCTCTTGTGATGATTTGGAGTTAAGGAAATCAATCATCTTCTTAGCAAATTGGGCACATTTTTGTAGCTTTTGCTTGCTAGCAGCAATAATGATTTCCATATCTCTGGATATGGATTTTATTCTACAATGATTAATACATATTCCAAACATTCCTCATTGTGTGAATAATTTCATTCCATATGATCTCTCTGGCTTGAATAAGGGACATGTTTCCCTTCACTTTCTCCTTCAATTCCTTGATCTCATGAGAAGCAACCTAAAAATCATTTTGATATTTAGTAGTTTCCCAAGCCATGGCTAGCTCCCTCTCTTTTATCTTTAGAATTTTATGTGTATCATCAAAATTTATTTGTATCTTTTTCATTTCATTCTCTGATATTCGAAGTTCAATCATCACTCTAGTCAACTTTTCTATAGGATCTTCAAAGTCTGGTTGTACTACTATAGTATAAACATGGGAGTCTAATTTTTGTTGCAAAACAAAATTCATCTCCTTGAGATTTGCAATCTCATTATTCCTCTATAAGAGTTCATTGGTTACAGTCTCCTTTTCTTTCTCAACCTTGGCTATTTCCAAGGCTATAAAAAGTCTAGAAAATACAATTTCAACTTCTTTCTCAGCAATTGGATTCCAGTTTCAACTCCTTTGCAAAAGTTTCTGAACAACACTATTGTCCTCGGGGTTTACACCGATCATTACAATTATCTTTCTCAACTCTTCATTTTGAGTGGACAAAGCTCTGGAATTTTCCTTTTCTAGATTCAATTTATTAACCACTTTCCCTAACAAAGCTTCAACTTTGCTAGCAGCCAAGGATGTCTTGTTCAAATCACTATCTATTAACTCTCTAGTTTGCCTGTGTAAATTAATATTGTTAGGAAGAGGGATTTCTCTTGCATTTACAATCAAGTTGATAGTCTTGAAACTAGATAATGATGAAACAATTAATGCAAAAGGATGAGAGAGATAAATTCAATTGATTTCTCTCAAGGTCCATGGTAGACAATAATCTGGTATGATATTAAAAAATAGCTTGAGCTTCAAGTTGAGACTCCATATTCTCCTTCACCCTCCTGTTTCTTTATTCTAATTGACAATATAATTATTTTATGGCAGAAAAATAATTATGAGAATTTTCTTCTAGAATAGGAGAGGAGGGTGTAGAAGTAACATTTCCAAACTGTAATTGAAAACCCATTAAGATAGAGGAACTTCCACCCAGAGATTAAAGTTATGTTTCCTTCTGTGACAGCTTTGCCCTCTTTGAACCTTTACCTGCTTCATCCTCCAAATAAATAATATCTTCACTACACCTTTCAAATTTTTCTCAATTGGATGTAGAATCTCAATCTCCATTCCTCCTAGTACACTAGTCTGACCTCCATTTGCCCATTTTTCTACATATGGATGAGGTTCATGTATATAAGGAGCATAGGAATTTTCAACTCTTCTGTTAGAAATAATATGGTGAGGATCATATACCCACTTTTCACCCAACTATAGTTTCATACCTTTAAGAATTGTTTTCCCTTCACCCATGGCCTACCTGTTATTCACAATAAAAGGTCCAATTGTTCTTGGAAATTTGAACAAATGTCCCTTCTTTGCTGGGAAAAAATCCACTTGATCAACATTTAAACTTCTCCCAATGACTTCCAAAGAAAACAACCTCATAAGCACAAATGTAGGAAGTCTGTAAGGGGCAACCTCAACTCCATATAGTCTAATATTAGCATGATATTTAAAATGGAACTAATAACCCACTTTAAAATATTTTCTAAGCTAAAGAAGAGATTGAGCCTTTGGCAAAATACGAGGTGGGGGAGAATTGTTTATAATAGAATAAGAAACTAACAAGAAAGAAGTATTGAAATATATAAACCCCTCATAATCAGCTTGACTTCTTATGATATATGTCCCAAACATCATTGGTTTCTTGTTTTTATGTAAGTCCATTATATTTAGTCCCAGGTGCATGAATCTCTCCACATGAGTATATAAAAAGAGGTTCCTTACCAATGAGGGAAATCTAAAACCTCCAGTGAGTCCAAGGTTTGTTAATTGTGAATTAACCATTATTTCCCAATAAGCAGGTATATCAAATATTGTTTTGGGCTGCAACATCAAATTAAACATCCCCATAATGGCCTAGTCAATGACATATCCTCCCTTCCTAAAACCTTGGCAATAATTTGCAAAACCATCCTTATATATTCTATAAAAATTTCAAGAGAAAACTTAGTAGGTTCTATATGCAAATGTTGTCCCGAGGGAATTAAAAAGAAACTCATCTGGGGATAGTCTTTTCAAGATAGATTTTGAAAGGTTGACAATAGGGTTTCCTCTGAAAACGATGTGTAAGATTTTGAAGAGGGAAAAACCAGGGCTTCTTGAATTAGGAGAGAAGACACTTGGAAAATATTTTCACCTAATTTGTTCATCACAAAACATTTATGTGGATAGAGAGCAGAGACCAACCAATAGATGAATCGGGGAAAACATAGGTTTGGGGAATTATGGCAACAAGAAGAGTAGACTTGATGACTGTAGTATAAAATTGGGATTCCTTCTGGTTGACTAAGATATATTGATGAAATTCCATTAAATATAGGGAGAAAATTGGGTCGACAACATCCCTCTCTGTGTCCATGAGAGGAATGTGAGAGGAAGACCCTGCTAACATTGCTTTCTTTGATATTTTGACAATTGGAACAAATAAGAATGATGTTTAATTACCTGGTTACCTGATGACTAATGTTAAATTGAGCTCTGAGTTGGATATCTGCATCGTATATGGATACAATAAACTAAAAACGATAAAATGAGGGGAATAAGGGTAACGAGATTTATGAGGAAAATGGTAATAAATGCACATGCAGGATCTGGCGTGGTGAAATAACTAAATGACATGACAGAATGAGGTGGTAATGAGCTAGCGGTGACAGGGAAATGAAGTGGTGATGATTAAGTACTGACAAGGAAATGAGGTGGTGGTGATGAAGTAGTGACAGATTGATGACAAAATGACACATTCTCGCTTGCAGTAGCTTTGTGGGAGAACATACCAGTACGAAGAAATCTTGTCGGGGTGCTCCTGTAATTCGTATTCACCACTGATCTGCAGTCAACCCCGATTGTTAACGAAGGCTTACAGGGGAACCCAATGGCATAAACATAGTGCATGTTGTTTCACCACAAATGTGCCATTGGATGGGCCTGAAACCCTCGTTTCCCTCTGGCCCAACAAGTCGTCCAACATTTATCTGCATACGACTTTAATGTACTTAGGCCCACTATATTTACACATTAATGCTACAGTTTGGTATTAATCAATGGCTAATCCATCATTAGAACTCAATCAAAGTCCTAAAGCTTAATGATTTTATTTTTATTTTGTTCTTTTTCCTTTCCTTCTTTTTGAAATACTCATACATATATTTTTATTTTTCAATATATGAGGAAACTAAAACGATCTACAACAATGTAAATACTTTCCTTTTATTGGGCGCTTTTCAAAAGCAATGGGTCTTCCTTCTTGCATTAAAACAACACCAATTCCATTTCTTGAGGCAACACATTCCACAATAAATATTTTTATGAAGTTTGGTGTAGCTAAGACTAGTGCTTGAAACATCAGCTCCTTAATATGTTCAAAGGCCTTAGTTACTTTTGGAGTCCAAGAAAATGTGTCTTTTTTCAGTAATGTTGTTAGAGGTGTTGCTATTCTCCCATAATTCTTAACAATCTTGCAATAATACCTTGTCAAATTGAGAAATCCTCGAAGATGATTTATGGTCGTGGGTATTTTCCATTCCTTAATGGCTTTAATTTTGTTAGGATCTACCTTAACACCCTCATGAGATACAATATGAACCAAATATTCCACCTATTGTACTCCAAAGAAACATTTAGAGGATTTTTCATATAACTATTTCTCCTCCAATATTTTGAGCACATTGTCAACATGTTGAACATGATCCTTCCAAGACTTTTTGTAGATTAGTATATCTCAGAAAACACTAACACAAATTTTCTAAGGAAGGGTTTGAAAATGGAATTCATCAAACCTTGAAATGTGAAAGTTTCATTAGTAAGGCCAAAAGGCATGACCAAAAATTCATAATGACCCTCATGAGTTCTGAATGTTGTTTTCAGAATGTCTTTATTCTTCATTCTAATTTGATGATATCCTGAATGAATATCCAACTTGGTGAAGTAAATTTATCCATGCAATTCACCCAACAATTCATAAAAAATAGGAATGGGAAATTTTTCTTTAATAGTGAGCTTGTTGACCTCCCTATAATCTGGACACATATTCCATGATCCATCATTCTTGTGCACCAATACTACTAGAGCAAAGAAAGAAATTTGACTAGGTTGAATTATACCAACTTTTAGCATTTTTGCAACCATATGTTCAATTTCATTCTTTTGGGCATAGGGATATCTGTAAGGCCTAATGTTTTCAAAAACACTTCTTGGAATCAAATGAATAGCATGATCATGATCACAAATAGGTGGGAGGTTTTTGAGGGTATCAAATACCTCAGAATGATTGTCCAAGACTTTTCGGACACCTGGAGAAATAGGTGAATAGGTGATTTCGAAGTTTGAACCTCTAGTGAGCATAATTGTGAAATTAATCCCAATTTTTATATCTTCATAAGATTTTTCATTTCACTAGAGTTGATTATCTTTCCTTATTTCCCTTCGATACCCATTAATTGCACTTCCTTTCCTTCCCAAAAAAAATTCAAGAAAAGTTCTTGAAAACTAAAAGCTATTATCTCTAAAGATTGTAACCATTGGACTCCTAATACAACATCAGCATCGCCCATTGGAATGGAAAGCATTAGACTATTCAATACATATTCACCCATTCTTAGCTTGATATTATGGTACTTTCCAAAGAAATTTATAGTTCCTCCATTTGCAACCCTCACTTGACACTTTGGTGCTTGATATGGAAAGAAATTCAATTCCTTGGCTATCTTACAATGCATAAAATTATGGTTACTACCTAAATCAATCAGCACTATTACCTTTGTCTTCTTGATATATCCTTCTATCTTGAGATTTTGAGGAGTAGTAATTCCTGCCAATACATTACAAGATATGGTCAGATCCATTTATTATTTCTCTGGGGTTGGTTCTTGGTGTATATCCTCCTCTTTTGATGTTTCTTGTTCCTTTTCATCCTCCTTTTCACAATCTATGTAAAATAATTTCTTCTTATCACACTTATGACCTTTAGTGCATTTTTTATCGCAACTATAACAAAGCCATTTTTCTCTTTTTTCCTCCAATTGGTGTGGTGTTAATATTTTAGGTTGTGGAAGGCTAGGAGCAACAACACTTCCAACTTTATAGTTGTGAGTGGTAGACTTCCTTGTTGCCATAATTTTTCTTTCAACTTTTCTTGCCAACCTGAATGCCTTCTATAATAAATCGGGTTCCCAAAGGTGAACCTCATGTTGGATGTTATCCTTTAAAGTCCCTATGAAGAAATTAATCCTATGCTCCTCTGGAATATCAGTTACCCTGATATTTAATTTTTAGAATTCCTCAATGTGCTCAACCATTAAACCCTTTTGTTTGATATTTTTCAATTGGCTAAAGAAGGTGTTTCTCTTTGTATCATCATAGTGTGCTATCATTTCCTCCATAAAAATTGACCAAGTGACAAGTGGTTTGTGAGAACAAATCCATCGATACCATACAAATCGATTGGTTCTAATTATAAAGATGAAATGTGTATCCTTTGTGTGTGTTTCACATCATGTAGATCAAAATATTACTCCATCTGTAGTATCCATGTTATCATATCCTTGTCGTAAAACTTCGTCATATCGATCTTTAGAATGTGGTTGGTCTTCAACCCAAAGTTAGAGTCTCTAAATTCATGATTAACATTCCTTTTATTCCCATCATGAGTTTCATGGAATACCTTGTCGCCATTAGGAAGCATTTCTTGTAGCAACTTTGCCAAACCTTCTTTCAAACCTTCCATTTATTCTTTTAAGCCATGATCCTCCAAACTTTCCATTTTTGTTTCTAAGCCATCCTTCAAACCTTCCATGTCCCTTTATATTTTCAATTCTAAACCATCCATGTTCCCTCTTAAACCATCTATCTTAAAATTTTTCATCTCTTCCAATTCATTTTTGGTTACTCCTTGTCAGAGTGAAATTTGTTGTATTTGATCTCGTAATTTTGAGATATCATGTTGCATTTCTTCCTCTTCTTCTTGCATCAAATTAGAGATTTTTGTTTTCTTACTGGGTGTATCCATTTTTTTTGTTGTGATTCATATTGGAAATTATGATATATATTCTTCATTGTGCCCTTTAAATCTTTTCAAACTGATTTTTCAAACAAATGTCATGTAAATTTAAAAATACACACCTTTTCGCTTATTTTTGGGAGCTTGATTTTGAAATTTTTGTATCTCTATAATTTCATCTCTCCAAGGTTTGTGGTATAAAGTTGAGTCTTATTTCCAATGCCACAAGTTAGACCAAGATTGGATTCTTCAATATAAAGTTATGTCAAACCTCCCACGATGACTTGATTATGTACTGGTTTAGTAGAGAAAACTTGTATGGGATTCCACGTGTCACTGTTTCGACTTTTGACCCTAGAAATGATACATGAAAAGCTATATTCCATGCAATTTCAGTCACTATTTATGAAATTCAAACAGTATGCTCGAAGATAAAGTTATGAGGATTGTCCCTAGGTCACCTGTTTGAGATGGAATTCTAGAGCCTTCAAAAATCCTATGTTCCTTGGATCATATCTCGGAAAATATAGCGAACCAATATCTAAAATTTGTATGCAAAGTTCACTAATATTTTCACTCTACATGGTTGCAATTTCAGCTTCTAAATCCTTGTAGAAAAAACTTTAAAATTGAAATTCCAAGATGACATGTTTGAAGTAGTGAAACCCTAGACTACAATGCTTTGATACCACATGTTATGCGACCAGCTCACAAAATAGAAGAAAATATAGATAAATGACTTAAAAATTATCCTCTTCGTGGGGGAATCCTCTATATCACATAAATTAACAATTCCTCGATGATTAAAATGATAAGACCTCCTTGGTATATATAGGAGTCTAAGGGGTGATAATATAACCAGAGCCTACATAACAATAATATTGTAAGGGCACAATAATAATAGTAGTGGGCTTTTATGGGACACAACAATAAGAATATGGGGGATACATGGGCACAACAATAACAATAGGGGCTACACTACAATCACAATAAGGGGGATACACTAGTATTATAAGGACCTAACAAATTCTCATTTTCCTCCTTCAATTTATTAATTTGTTGAATAAGGAGGTCATTTTTAGACTTACCTAGTAAAGATACATATTTTTGTTCCTTTTTGAGCTCCTCCTCTTTTTTTTGTTCTTGAGGTTCCTTGGATTCAACTGGAATAACATGACTTTTAAGTGTCGGGGTATGTTCTTTTACAAATTCTTCTCCTTTCTCTTCATTCTACTACCCCTCAGACTCCTATGGTTCTGTTGTATCAATACATTCCTTAGATATTAGGGTGGTTGATGGTATAACAATTACATGCACTCTCTTTTTAGGTTCATTCCACCCAATGGCTTCTTCAATTTCCTCTTTTTCACCATAATTTGTACAAGAGTAATTTTTCATATGCTTTCTTAGATTCCCTAGGAATTTATGTTTCAGGAATCCTTGCTTCAACTCATGTTATTCTAGGTGCCTTATTTCAGTAATCTCTTCCTCAAGCCCTTATTCCTCAATAGGGCATCCATGATAACCATCATCAAATTGTTTATTGAATATATCCAGCGGTTCTTACCAAGCCCTTGATATTCATAGGCACAAACCTAAAGGAGACTCCACTTCCTTGATCTACAAGAACCAAACTACTCCAACCACTCATATCCCTTTTTCATTTATTTTGGAACTTAGATCTAAGGCTTTTTTTTTCAAAATATTACACTCACACAAGCGTTAATTCTTAGATTTGCTTCTCCAATTCTGCAATTACCTATATTTCTTTGATTCTCTAATTCAATTAAATCCACACACACAATTACTCCAACTCCCTTAATTATCTACTCTCAACTGAATTTCTTTACTGCAAATTAATTCTTAACACTTCATATCAACAATTCTAAAGCTCACAGTAGCTCCAAATATCTATTGATCTACACACTCATCCTTTAATGAGTGCTTGTCTTCATGTCAGTCTCAGTTCATCTTCACAGATATCTAACATTCAATTCCCCCTTTTTCTCCTTGTTCAATTCGAGCTTCCTATGTTTCTATGTGTTATAGTAGGTACCGCTAATTGTTCTACATTGGAACAACACATTTTATGTAGTTTGATTTCCTTTTATTGATGTTGCACATTTAATTTTTCCCTTAAAACAACCCTTGATCACTTAACTTTGTTTTAGTGCTTAAACACCTAATTTCTGGTCACAACCCTTTATTTTCATGCTCCTTAGAGCATATGGCGACTGGCCTAAACCGAGAGCGTAAGTGCCAAGGTCTCTTAGCCTTGGCCTATTCTGGATCTCTCAATGCTTAAACCACCAACATATTTTGAGGAGAAATAGTAGACTCGATTGTAATCGATGACTGAAACATCTCTTTGAGGCCCTCCGCCTATTGGATATTTAACTTGTGGGGGCCACAATTTATCACATTTGTGATTTAAATGACCCTCGAACTTTTGGTGTGTGTGATACAATCACATACTCTGATCTAATCTAGCGGCATAAGCCTCACTTTAAGCCCACCTTGCTTTTTTTATTTTTAACAAGGGGAGGGGGTTTGAATTCTATTTTCTAACATACATAGCAGATGATGTACAAATTTCCATCTACCAGTCAGCATTGGGCTGGGCATTCACAATTCTTTATTCCCGTGCTAATGGTTGGTGGGCAGTGGTTGATGGTCTCTTCATCTCTCGTACCTAAGCCGCATGTGACCACTATCTAGAACATGGCACTTATATCTCATCATCCCAGTCCCTACTACTTGAGATCATTTTCCACCCACCACTCACTTCTCACTACCCATTGACCAAGTTATAACACTAACTCATGATCTGATGGACTGATGCCTCAGTAACCCAATGGAGGGGCCCATATGCCACCTCAACCACCACATAGTGTGCAGGTCATCTAATGTACCTAATGAGAGCCTACCATGTGTATGTATGAACATGTCACTCAGAAAAGGGCCACTTGGCCACCCAAATGTTTTGAATTCAATTATCATGTGTCACTCCCATGTGCATCCACATCATCTAATTGCCACGTCACCTTTCCATGCGATCTCCACACACTTATTTGTCACTTTTGCTCATCTACATGTAAATGGAAGTAAGTCTTCATTGACAGTCTGCTAAGCACTTGGGCACTAACTGCCAACCTTGCGACCAGGCATTGTGCCTAGTAGCTTGCCACTTCACCCCTCGTAGGTCGGAAACACATTCCTCCTAAGAATTTAATTTATGCTTGTCGATCCATTGAAGTAACCATGAGCATCTTGGAATGCTACTTATGCTAAAGCACTTCAAACCTTGATTTCTTCTCATTCCTTGGGAGTTAGGCTAGTTTCTATATATCACTGGAGAGCTTTCTGACCAAACAATTTTCACGCTCTTTTGAACCTCCCCCTAAATTTGATATCAATCACGACACTTGACATCAATCTATCAACACACTTAACAAAAATGAGGAGGTGGAGGGGGGGAGCCCCCTCTCAAAATCATGTCTAAAAGAAGTAGAGTATTCAACTCAATAGTCTAATAGAATGCAAATTATTTATCATTATAATTGAATTAAGAATAGAACTTGATCCCTCCATCCCACAACCAAGGCTAGAAATAAATATTAAAGATATCTATCAAACATCAATGGAATTGTGAAGAAAGAAGCTTAATTTTTCCCTTTATCAGAATTCCTATAATCTACCTTAATAAATAAGTTTAATCTTCTACTTTTTAAGACTATGATTCTTAATTTCATTTAACTATTTTGAAATGATATATTTTGATTCGATAAGTAAATAATGACAATATTTTAAAATTAAATAAGAACTTTGCTCTTTTAATGTATAGATATTAATTTTACTTCAATTTTTCGTAACAATTTTAAAATTTTTACAATTATGAAAAACTTACATAAGAAATTAGAAAATGGAATTAAGTTTCTTAAATTTTAAAAAATATGAAAAAAATTAAAATTATATATTTTAAGCATATTTTTTATAAATGACTTTATAGAAATCATTAATGATGTTAATTTATTATATAAAATATATTTTTTTAAAGTTAAAAATAGTTAATTTAGTTTATTTTGAATGTTTTGGCAAAATGTGAAAGTTATCTTTTACATCAACTGTGCTAAATAATATTAGTGAACTTATATTAAACATATTATTATAAATTTTGGAACCTTCTAGATGACCTTAACCCCTTAAAATATATTACTATGACTTACATATATATATTAATATATATATATATATATATATTTATATAATATATATATTATATATATATATAATTCTCGTAATATTTTAAATAAATTATCATTCTTAATTAACTAGAAGAAAAAGAATCTACCTTTTCCTTATATTAAATCATATTCAAATAATGTTTTCTGTTTTCTACCATTTTAATTCAACATTGTATATATGCAATATTTGGTCTATTTTCACGACTTTTTCTATTTTTATCACTAGAGAAATATATATGTATACATTTTACAATTATATTTTAATATCATGATTGTAATTTAGATTTTATAAAATATAATTATATTGTGTAATTAACTAAAATTATATTTTATAAAATATTAGATATAACTTCAAACCAAGCATTTTAGTGAACACTACCCATTATGAAAAAACTATTAAACCAAAAAAAAATATAATCTTAATGGTTTTCTTTGAATACTGTGCTATTCCATTTGTATTTAAAAATAATAGCACATGATATCTTTTAAATTCTATTTGCAAAAGAAAATTCAAATAACATTGGATGACTAAGAAGACTAGAATGTTGTTTATAGAGTTGTTTTTAGTCTGACTTTTTGGAGATTTCAGTGACGAATCTGACGGAAAAAATTGAGGTTAAATCCTGATTTGTATTATTTAAAATGGTTTTTTAATTGCATATTTGGATTCAGCACCCTGAAAAACCCCATGGGACGCTTTGATTGTGCATAAATTAGCTATCAAACTTGTGAAATCAATAAATTGCTGCCGGATTTTGACCGGAAAAGCCCACCGGAAAAGCTTCCAAAAAATCTCTTTAAAGACAACTTCGTTGTTTATTAGTTTATAAATAATAACACATTATATCTCTTTCATTTTATTTGGAAAACTAAATTATAATAATATTTGCATAGGAAGAAGATTTTTTTGTTAGTTGTATGTTTTCATTAAGATGATGTTCAGGTTAACATTTCAATGAGAACATATAGTTAACTAGACATCAAGATAGGAAGTGAATTTTTTTTTTCTCTTCAGAAAAAAAATATAAATTGACCCTAAAAAATCATAGATTAATCTATATCAATATAGATTTATTTTAAATATGGATTTAATTTGAGTTGAGACAGATTTAATTTTAGATCTATTTTTTTTAAGTGTAAATTTTTTTTTATGTATTGATATTATCAAACTATTTTATTTTTTATTTTTCATAATAAAATTTCAATTCAATTTTGATGAGAAACCGACATTCTATTTACATATGCGTGGGCAATATCATCGTGCATAGATAGGTGCAAAGCGAAAGTAATACGAAAGCAATGATGCATGCATTAGTGAGTATAGATTCCCGCCGCTGCCTCCTACAATTCCAAATATCCACGACCAAGTCTACTCTTCTATACGCTACCCCTCATATGCCCGCCCATATATTTTATATTTTATGTTTCTTCAATACTACTCTTGGCATCTACTTCTCTTTTATGATTGATAAGGACCAAGGATCGAACCCCAAGAGACCCAATTCTCATGGTCGAAGGATGTAATGAACGCTATTTTAAGCACATACTCTCTAACAGTTAATGCAGTGACCACATTCTATTTCTTGTTTTTTTAATTTCCTGGTTGCATTGTGTATTTTCAGAGCACGGCAAGATTCCATTGGTTGGCGGTGGAGATTACCAGAGCAATTCAAAATTTTAAGCACTCGGAGCTTGGATAAATTACAGAAATATTATTTGCAGTTCACTGAAAAATATCATAGATCTCAAATAATCGATAGTTTATTGGGAGGATGAAGTTTTTCACTGAGTGCCCCTGCTGCGTGTTCTTCTGTTTTTTCCGCAAGAAAAAGATGAAAGGGACGAAGAAATCGGGAGAAGAGGATTCTGCACAGAAACATGATTAAAGTAATTCATGGCTACGTTATGGTTTGTATGCAACAAGGGCCAAAGCTGCTATGCAGTTAACATGTAAAGCCAAATTGTTTCTACTTACTTTATCAAGTATTGTATAAGTTGATTGTATTAATACTGTCTATATAAGTATTAGTTTTTAAAGTAAAGGGTGATATCACAAAATGTAAGAGGTATATTCATGATTATAAATTAAAAAAAAAAAACGATTAAATGCAAATAATATATTTATAATTATAAATAAATAAAAATATATAAAAACAATTATGTTTATTAGATGTATTTATTAGATTTTATGGTTTTTAGATTTTATGGTAGGATTAATCTTATGAATTATTTAGAATATTTTTAAATAATAATATATTTGATATTTAATTCAAAAAGAATATGTTTTTTTTTTTAATTAAATTGATTAATTAACAATATTGTTATATGATTTATATAACAAGTGTCACATGAATGACTTATGTTTTTTGGGCATTGTGCTATTGATAAGGCATCGAATTGGCCCTATAGTATTGTACAAAGGTTAAGTTAAGAATCTCTATGGTCAATTGTTAGTTTTAACTCATATATTAATTCATTTTTATAATTAATAATAATTATTACTTAAAATAAAGTTATAATTTATGTTAGATTTTAGGCTTTTGTGGAAGTTTTTTTGCAGTTTTTTGAAGTTTCATTCATAATTTATTAGTCCTGATGATGGACCCTCTTTGGGGTTTAAAACGTCTCTAACATAACTTCCTTATATGGAGGGGAAATATGGAAGGAGATCTGTCTTCTCGAAATCCTGAGGATAAAAATTGAGAGGAGAACTGCTCACCTGCAATTTCTGAGACAATGTAGTTATAATTTAACTTCTCATTATTATTATTATGTTGTGGCCACCAACAACCCCCCTCCTTATGAAATGTTATTGCTAATACTAAATAAGTGGGGACCCTTAGTTATAAAATCCAAAGAAATAAAAGTAGCGTTTACATTTCTTTTTCGCAAATAAAGTTACCATCATAAGCTTAGGAAGCCCCCTTGGAAACTCTTAGAATCTAAGTTTATGATAAGGTAAAGAATATCTTTATCAAGGGAAATCACATCGCAAGAAAATAGCAGGATGCCACCTCACAAACACAATCCTAATATTCGCGAGATAACGATAATGACCAAATATCGCATCACATTCAGCATAACTTACTTAAAACACTTCAAAAATCTGCCGATGTGTGATGGTGCCGATCGCAAGATCGCATCTCGCAAGGAATAGGTTAACAAAATTTGTCATACATAACATTCCTGCGATATGTGATATTGCGACATTGCGATATCATGACATTACGATTTGCGATGTTGCGATTTGCGATTTTGCGATCTGCAATGTTGCGATAGCAAATCGCAAAATCGCTCCATCGCAAATCTTTCGGGCTCATTATTCAAGAAAAGTAGTTTCCATAAGCTGACTCATGTTTATGCGCTTTAAATGCTAATAAAGGAGTTAGCTGTCAATTATTAATAGAATATGGGTGCATGCTTTTCAAAGAACATTTCAAGTAAGGTGGTATATTTGGTATGTCTGCGGGATTTAAAACCTTCCCATCACTCTTCCTTGTCATTCATTTTCACCTCACTTGTGAATTGTAGGCACGGAGAGCAGAGGACAATACAAAACAATATGCAGGCTAAAATGGGAAAGAAAAGCAAAGCCCTTAGCTCCGAAGAAGAGAAAATGGTGCCTTTGTATACAGACACGGCTTGCAACAGAGACACGGGAATAGATACGTGGGAAGGCATGTATAATATGCTCGAAGAGGAGAATCCCAGAGTAATGGAGGTTACAGCTGTTGTAGGCTCACAAAGTTCTTCTGAAGCATCCCTCGTAGAGCTAGCTTGCTCATTTTTACATCGGATAGGAGCGAGGCCAAGAATCCTCCCATACACATACATGGTCAAATGGATATTGGATACCGCAGAAATAAAAAATAGACAGTTCAAAGTTCATGGTCAAGGACTCATTGGTTCATTCGCTGCGCAGGATTTGAGGCTCATGTATCATCTACCGGAGCCGCAGGCAATCTACAATAGACTGTTTACAGAGAAATTTGTAAAAGAAAACCCAGACCTGGCAGAAACCACCAAAGACTGGTCTAGGAGAGACGAGCCGCTGAAGAAAGATAAACACGGTATGTACAGTACTGGTTCCCTTACCTCTCCATACTGCTTTACTGCTGCCATGCTCTGTAGAATATTTGGAATGCTAGATATCAAAAAATTCTCATCCAAGTGGCTACCATTATTGGATGCTGCCACAGATGCCACCATTGTAGATTGGGCCAAAATTTTGTCTGATAACCTGGTCACAGCCATTGTCAGTTACCGGTCCAAAAGAGCTGCGGCTCAGAGAATCTATCCTCCTTTTTACCTTTCCGCATATATAATGGACACAATATGTTATGTTTCTAAGTTTCCTGTTATGGGTTGGAAGTGGACGACACAAGACCCTTTACCCATCCATGTCTATCACAAAGAGTTAAGGGACTCTCAGTTAACTCCATACTTCTACAAAATTTGTCATGGAATTATGTTGCCCTTGTATAGAATTTTGTATGATAAAGACCCTCTGAGATGCTCACCTGAAGCAGAAGTAGACATCCTCACTGTCGCAAGATGGTTCGGAGAAGAATTGTTTACTTATGTCAGGGTATTTGGAAGTTCTGCACCCCCCTCATGTCCTACCTTTATATATCCCTGATAAACTCTTAGCCCGAGAGATCACCTATCAAACCTGTGGAGAAGGTGGCCTAACTAAAGAATTAAAAGACAAAAAGAAGGCTATATGGCCACAATTTCCTGTAGCCTGTGGTGCCTTCTCGCTATTCGATGTAGGCCACACCTTCGCAGAAGTAAAGAATATCACGTGCTTACAGCTATTCAAATTCATTGGAAGGCCATTTGACCCTCATGAGGTTGCCCAAAATTTTACAACTGTAGTCAAGATAAAGGTGTTCTCAGGAGAAAAAGATTTATTTGATGATATATTCCAATAGAAAAACACATTGGAAGAAATTCTACACACAGCCCAATTGCAATTATCTCCAAAAGAATTCCAAAGGTTCAAAACATACACGGAAAGAAGGCTAGTCAGTATTCCTTTAGAGAAACTATGCCTAAAACCCTCAAGAGAACCAACTCCAAGTGTTAGCCTCAGTGGAAGTTTAAGTACCAATGGATCTAAGTCCAAATCTGAAAAAGAAATGTCTGAACACTCTAAAATATCCGGAAATGAACTAGATAAGAATGAAGGGTCAGTTAAGGATACTGCATAGTCAAAAGGACTTCTACATCAGCAGGTTATTGCCTCCCCGCAAAGAGATCCTCCCCCTCTCGTCATCCAAGCACCACCAGTCATAGCTAAATTAGACAAAGAATGGGAAACCTTCAACGACTTGATCAATCTTGAAGGACAAACCATGAAGACAAATGTCAGCAATGTACAGATAGTAAAAGAAGTAGTCACAAGAACAGTTAGCGAAGTCTCAGATATGGAGCATATTCCTATTTCTCCATCCTCTGAGCTTGTACTAAAAGTAGAAGAAATCCCCCCTCTAGATATATTTTATAGCCCACAGCATAAAGCAGTAGTAAGAAAACAAAGGAAGAAAAGGAAATTGGAAAGCACGCTCTCTCAAAACACACAACAATTAGACGTCCTGTGGAAAGATCCCACTAGCAATCCTACTGAAAATCTCACCAAACTATCTCAGATCGCAGGAGCATACGCCTCCGCTACTATTGACAAAGCATATAAGGTACAACAGTTGCTAAAGGAAAGGGAAGACTAGATACTAGCACTGCAACAACAATTGCAACAAGCCCACGCCAATAATGAAGCACAGAAACAACTTGAAAAGTTGTAGCAGGACTTCCAGCAAATGCAGATAGGGTATCAGAAAAGTTTGGATGAGAAAGGAAAGTAGTTACAGGATTTAAGAGAGATGCACAAGGACGACCCTAAGCTTACAGAATTTATTACGGAGTCCATTTCCTTGAACGAACAATTACTACAACGGCAAGAAGCATTAGGCCAAAAGATATCACAGTGGAGTCATTATTGTGAAATCAATGATAAAACCACTAATCAAGTGATAGACTTGTGAAGTGACTATGATCTAATTGATAAACGAGTGACTGAATATTTGGCTTGGCAAGACACGAACGAGGGTAAAAGAGCAGGTGCACCAAGAATAAATGAAAACCACAAGGAAATGCTCTTTAACAAATGGGATGAGCAAATCAGAGGGGCAGAACAGGCGGAGCAGCCACGGTGGTCAGCAGACTTATTGATTGTGTAAATGAAAATTTACACAGGGCAAATTTGATCACAGAGACCACTCCAATATACTTACCGAACGCACAACAACTAGACGTAGATTGGAAACAGAGAGCTCAAGAAAAGGCCAAAGTAATCCAAGGCCTAAGCAAGTTAAACTGGGATTGTTACTGGACATACTTGGTGAAGCCACATAGCCGATGGATGACTGTTAAGTGCATCATAAATTCAACCGAGAAAATGGCACTAGCTCTTGTAGATTCTGTTTTCTCAGCCTAGTTAAAAGCAAAAGTCAGCCACCCGACTCTCCTTAAACAGATGCTGCATACATGTGATTTCAGAGATCAAATACAGAAATAGTTTAATTTTAGTTTTAATTTCATTTTATTTTCCTGAAAAGAGGACGGTCATTTAAATCGCATCCTTTATTTTTGTAATAATTTATTTTTAGAATTAGTCAATAGTATTTAAACCCTTCTCATGCATTTAGAGAAGGGTCCAGAAATTTATCAAAAACTTGTCCTCAGAACATGCACTTTTGCACCCTCAGAGGAGATTTTGGTGAATGAATGGAACAGGGTTTATTTGATATTTGAATTTGATATCTGCTACTGATGTTGCACTTCTGTACTCTTAGTGGATGTTAAATCAAGGAGAGATAAATCAATTGTCTCTTGAAGCTCATGAGTAGGAGTAGTTATAAATGGTACTTTTATCTCTTAACCATTTCTGCTTATGCGTTGAAGTGATATTCAGTTTTCAGTTGTTTATATATTACAGCATGGATTCCTGAGTTATCATTTGGCACTTTTGTACGGTGATAACTATTTGTTTATGCTTAGTGTATGAATAGCTCATTTATGCGATAAGTTTTCACAACTGTTTCTTCTAACTTCTTATACGAAGTAGTTCATCTTTATTGAATTCTTTTCTTATAATAGCTGAATGATCTTTATTACTAGTTATTCTTTGAAATATTTTTAGATCGCATAGAAGAAAGATCACACCTGGGTTAGCATAAATTTTGATGTTTTTCGGTTTATTAGAATACAATAGCATAGCATTAGATTAGAATTAGGATATAAGTATTTCATTTAGAATAGAAATACCCATCTTTCTCACACACACACACACTGAATTGGGAAACTGGTCCCATATCCCCAGTCGGACCCGCTATACCAAATGGATAAGGAGCTGCCAACCAAGGTCCGAACCGAGCGGGTATCCCACTTGTTGTTGACCCAATTTTCGGGGCCTTCAACATATTATTGAATTTAATTTTAATAATGAAAAATAATTATGAAATAAATGTTTTAATATTGTTATCACCAAAAAAGATCATCTAGCCATTTCTAACTAGGTTGATCGAAATACACAATATAGGATTAATTTTACCATAGTAAAATCACTTTCACTATGCAAAATAATTTAATAAGTCATTTTTATTAAATTATTTTTTGATTAAAATTTAAAAACTCTATGAGAATAATTGAATAAATCATTATTTATTTAATTATCTCTAAGAATAATTATTAAATCATTGTTTGATAATTATTCCTTGTCACATTTCACTAAATTCTATAGAAATAATTAAACAAATCACTATTTATTTATTATTCATTAATTCTATTATTGGAAGAATTGTTAAATCGCTATTTAATAATTATTTCAATTTCACATCATTCTTAATCCTCGCAAAATAATTTCTAAATAAAGATATTTGACCATTTTGAATATATTTTTCCTCTCCAAAAAATATAATAAAGTATTCCTAATAGTTAGATCTTGATTTAGTCAATATTATTTTATTATTTTCCATCTTTGAGATTAACTCAATACTTTGTTATCTTTCCTCCATTTTCGTTTCACTAGAGTTGATTATTATTCTCCATTTTCATTTCACTAGAATTGATTATCTTTCCTGATTTCCCTTTGATACCCATTAATTGCACTTCCTTTCCTTCCAAAAAAATTTCAAGAAAAGTTCTTGAAAACTAAAAACTATTACCCCTAAAGATTGTAACCATTAGATTCCTAATACAACATCATCACCACCCATTAGAATGGAAAGAATTGGACTATTCAATACATATTCACCCATTGTTAGCTTGATATTATGACACTTTCCAGAGAAATTTATAGTTCTTCCATTTGAAACCATCACTTGACACTTCGGTGCTTGATATAGGAAGCAATTCAATTCCTTGGCTATCTTACAATGAATAAAATTATGGGTACTACCTAAATCAATCAGCAATATTACCTTTTTCTTCTTGATATATCCTTCTATCTTGAGATTTTGAGGAGTGGTGATTCCTACCAATGCATTACAAGATATGGTCAGATTCATTTCTTCTTTCTCTGGGGTTGGTTCTTGATGTATATCCTCCTCTTTGATGTTTCTTGTTCCTTTTCATCCTCATCTTCACAATCTATGTAAAATAATTTCTTCTTATCACACTTATGACCTTCAGTGTATTTTTTATCACAACTATAACAAAGCCATTTTTATCTTTTTTCCTCCAATTGTTGTGGTGTTAATCTTTTAGGCTGTGGAAGGCTAGGAGCAACAACACTTCCAACTTTATAGTTGTAAATGGTAGACTTCCTTGTTGCCATAATTTTTCTTTCAACTTTTCTTGCCAAACTGAATGCCTTCTCCAATAAATCAGGTTCCTAAAGGAAAACCTCATGTTGGATGTTATCATTTAAAGTCCCTATGAAGACATCAATCCTATGCTCCTCTGGAATATTAGTTACCCTGATATTTAATTTTTGGAATTCCTCAATGTGCTCCACCATTAAACCCTATTGTTTGATATTTATCAATTGGCTAAAGAAGGTGTTTCTCTTTGTATCCTCATAGTGTGCTATCATTTCGTCCATAAAAATTGACCAAGTGACAAGTGTTTTGCGAGAAAAAATCCATCGATACCATACAAACCGAATGGGTTCTAAATATAAAGATGAAATGTGTATCTTTTGTGTGTGTTTCACATAATGTAGATCAAAATATTACTCCATCTGTAGTATTCATGTTATCGGATCCTTGTTGTAAAACTTCCTCATATCGATTTAGAATGTGGTTGGTTTTCAACCCAAAGTTAGAGTCTCTAAATTCATGATTAACATTTCTTTTATTCTCATCATGAGTTTCATGGAATACCTTGTCGCCATTAGCAAGCATTTCTTGTAGCAACTTTACCAAACCTTCCTTAAAACCTTCCATTTATGCTTTTAAGCCATCCTCCAAACCTTCCATTTTTGTTTCTAAACCATCCTTCAAACCTTCCATGTCCCTTTCTATTTTCAATTCTAAACCATCCATGTTCCATTTTAAACCATCTATCTTAAAATTCATCATCTCTTCTAATTCATTTTTGGTTACTCCTTGTGAGAGTGAAATTTGTTGTATTTGATCTCGTAATTTTGAGATATCATGTTGCATTTCTTCCTCTTCTTCATGCATCCAATTAGAGATTTTTTTTCTTACTAGGTGTATCCATTTTTTGTTGTTGTGAGTCATATTGGAAATAATGATATATATTCTTCATTATGCCCTTTAAATCTTTTCAAACTGATTTTTCAAACAAATGTTATGTAAATTTAAAAAATACACACCTTTTCACTTATTTTTGGGAGCTTGATTTTGAAACTGTTGTATCTATGTAATTTCATCTCTCTAAGGTCTGAAATTCAGCCTTGTGGTATAAAGTTGAGTCTTATTTCCAATGCCACAAGTTAGACCAAGATTGGACTCTTCAATATAAAGTTATGTCAAACCTCCCACGATGACTTTATTATGTACTGGTTTAGTAGAGGAAATTTGTACGGGATTCCACGTGTCACTATTTCGACTTTTGACCCTGAAAATGATACATGAAAAACTATAGTCCATGCAATTTCAGTCACTATTTACGAAATTCAAATAATATGCTCGAAGAGAAAGTTATGACGATTGTCCCTAGGTCACCTGTTTGAGATGGAATTCTAGAGCCTAAAAAAATCCTAAGTTCCTCGAATCATATCTCGAAAAATATGGTCAGCCAATATCTGAAATTTGTATGCAAAGTTGACTAATATTTTCGCTTTGCATGGTTGCAATTTCATCTTCTAAATCTTTGTAGAAAAAACGTTAAAATGGAAATTCCAAGATGACATGTTTGAAGAAGTGAAACCCTAGACTACAAAGCTTTGATACCACATGTTATGCTACCAGCTCACAAAATAGAAGGAAATATAGATAAATGACTTAAAAATTATCCTCTTCGAGGGGGAATCCTCCTTTACATCACATAAATTAACAATTCCTCGATGATTAAAATGATAATACCTCCTTCGTATATATAGGAGTCTAAGGGGTGTTAATATAACCAAAGCCTACATAACAATAATAATGTAAGGGCACAATAATAATAGTAGTGGGCTTCTATGGGATACAACAATAACAATATCGGGGATACATGGGCACAACAATAACAATAGGGGCTACACTACAATCACAATAAGGGGGATACACTAGTATTATAGGGACCTAAAAAATTATCATTTTCCTCCTTCAATTTATTAATTTGTTGAATAAGGAGGCCATTTTTAGACTTACCTCGTATAGATACATATTTTTGTTCCTTTTTGAGCTCCTCCTCTTTTTTTTGTTCCTGAGGTACCTTTGATTCAACTGGAATAACTTGACTTTCAATTGTTGGGTATGTTCTTTTACAAATTCTTCTCCTTTCTCTTCATTATGTTATCCCTCAGACTCCTATGGTTCTGTTGTATCAATACATTCCTCAGATATTAGGGTGGTTGATGGTATAACAATTACATGCACTCTCTTTTTGGGTTTCTTTCCACCCAATGGCTTCTTCAATTTCCTCTTTTTCACCATAATTTGTACAAGAGTAGATTTTCAGATGCTTTCTTAGATTCCCTAGGAATTTATGTTTCAGGAATCCTTTCTTCAACTAATGTTATTCTAGGTGCCTTTATTTCAGTAATCTCTTCCTCGAGCCTTTATTCCTTAATAGGGCATCCATGATAACTATCATCGAATTGTTTATTGAATATATCCAACGTTTCTTACCAAGCCCTTGATATTCATAGGCACAAACCTAAAGGAGACTCCACTCCCTTGATCTACAGGAACCAACCTACTCCAACTACTCAGATCCCTTTTTCATTTATTTTGAAATCTAAATCTAAGGCTTTTTTTTTTCAAAATATTACACTCCCACAGCGTTAATTCTTAGATCTTCTTCTCCTATTCTGCAATTACCTCTATTTCTTTGATTCTCTAATTCAATTAAATCCACACACATAATTACTCCAACTCCCTTAATTATCTACTCTCAACTAAATTTCTTCACTGCTAATTAATTCTTAACACTTCATATCAACAATTCTAAAGCTCACAATAGCTCCAAATATCTATTGATTTACACACTCAGCCTTTAACTAATGATTGTCTTCACATAAGTCTCAGTTCATCTTCACAAATATCTAACATTCAATTCCCTCTTTTTCTCCTTGTTCAATTCGAGCTTCCTATGTTTCTATGTTTTATAGTATCTACCGCTAATTGTTCTACATTGGAACAACACATTTATGTAGTTTGATTTCCTTTTATGATGTTGCACATTTAATTTTTCCCTCAAAACAACCCTTACTCACTTAACTTTGTTTTGGTGCTTAAACACCTAATTTCTGGTCACAACGCTTTATCTTCATGCTCCCTGGAGCATATGGCGACAGGCCTAAACCGAGAGCATAAGCACCAAGGTCTCTTCGCCTTGGACTGTTGTGTATCTCTTAATGCTTAAACCACCAACATCTTTTGAGGAGAAATAATAGACTCGATTGTAATCGATGATTGAAACATCTCTTTGAGGCCCCCCGCTTATTTGATATTTAACTTGTGGGGGCCACAATTTATCGCATTTGTGATTTAAATGACCCTCGAACTTTGGTGTGTGTCATACAATCGCATACTCTGATCTAATCTAGCAGCATAAGCCTCACTTTAAGCTCGCCTTGATTTTCTAATTTTTAACAAGGAGAGGAGGTTTGAATTCTATTGTCTAACATATATAGCAGATGATGTCAAGATTTCCATCTACCAGTCAGCACCGGACTGGGCATTCACAATGCTTTATTCCTGTACTAATGGGCAGTGGGCAGTGGTTGATGGTCTCTTCATCTCTCTTACCTAAGTCGCATGTGACCACTATCTAGAACATGGCGCTTATATCTCGTTAGCCCACTCCCTACTACCTGAGATCATTTTCCACCCACCACTCACTTCTCACTACCCATTGACCAAGTTATAACACTAACTCATGCTCTGATGGACTGATGCCTCAATAACCCAATGGAGGGGGCCATATGCCACCTCAACAACCAGATAGTGTACAGGTCATCTAATGTATCTAATGAGAGCCTACCACGTGTATGTATGCACATGTGACTCAGAAAAGGGCCCAAATGTTCTGAATCCACCTGTCATGTGTCACTTCCATGTGCATCCACATCACCTAATTGCCACGTCACCTTGCCATGCCATCTCCACATACTTCTTTGTCACTTTTGCTCATCTACAAGTAAATGGAAGTAAGTCTTAATTGACAATCTGCTAAGCACTTGGGCATTGACTGCCAACCTTGCGACCAAGCATTATGCCCAATAGCTTGCCACTTCACCCCTTGTAGGTCAGAATCACATTCCTCCTAAGAATATGATTTATGCTTGTTGATCCATTGAGGTAACCATGAGCATCTTGGAATGCTACTTATGCTAAAGCACTTCAAACCTTGATTTCTTCTCATTCCTCGAGAGTTAGGCTAGTTTCCATAAATCACTGGAGAGGTTTCTGACCAAACAATTTTCACGCTCTTTTGAACCTCCCCCTAAATTTGATATCAATCACGACACTTGACATCAATCTATCAACACACTTAACAAAAAATGAGGCGGTGGAGGGGGGAGCCCCCTCTCAAAATCACGTGTAAAAGAAGTAGCGTATTCAACTCAATAGTTTAATAAAGTGCAAATTATTTATCATTATAATGGAATTAAGAATAGAACTTGATCCCTCCATCCCACAACCAAGGCTAGAAATAAATATTAAAGATATCTATTAAAGATCAATGGAATTGAGAAGAAAGAAACTTAATTTTTCCCTTTATTAGAATTCCTATAATCTACCTTAATAAATGAGTTTAATCTTCTACTTTTTAAGACTGTGATTCTTAATTTCATTTAACTAATTTGAAATGATATATTTTGATTCGATAAATAAATAATGACAATATTTTAAAATTAAATACGAACTTTGCTTTTTTAATGTATAGATATTAATTTTACTTCAATTTTTCATAACAATTTTAAAACTTTTACAATTATGAAAAACTTACATAAAAAATTAGAAAATGGAAGTATGTTTCTTTAGAAAATTTTAAAATAAGGAAAAAATTATAAATTTTATCATTTTAAGCATATTTTCTTAATAATTATGAAATCATTAATGATGAACTTATAGTATAAATATTTTTTTTCCAAATCTTAAAATAAGTTTATTTTAGTTTATTTGAATGGTTTGACAAAATGAGAATTATTTCTACATCAATGTGGTAATGATGGTGGAACTTATATTGAATTATCATATTATAAATTTTGGAACCTTTCTATTTAGATAACCTTAACCTTAAATATTATTTAATATTATTATATTATAGATAGTATAATTTCTCTATAATTTTTTAAAAATAAATTTATTATTCTTAATACCCGAAGAAAAAGAATTCTACTTTTTCCTTTATATTAAAAATCATATCTATAATGTTCTTTTCTACTTTTTTAATTTCTAAACAAATTGTTTTTATCATATGCATGTTTTGTATATTTTACACTTTTTTCTATTTTATATCAGTAGAGAAAATATATGTATTATTTTTAAATTAATTTTATAACTTATTGTATTTAGATTTTATAATATATTATTGGTGTAAATAACTGAAAATTATCTTATAAAATAAATAATTAGGATATTACTTTCAAACCAAGCATTTTAGTGAATGGAAACTAAAACCACAAAAATATATATATATATATATTATTATATATATTTATTAATCTTAATGGTTTTCTCTTGGCATCGGTTCTACTATTCAATTTTTTAAAATATAGCACATGATATCTCTTCAATTCTATTTGCAAAACAAAATTCAAATAACATTAGATGACGAAGAAGATTAGAATGTTGTTTATTAGTTTATAAATAAACATGATATCTCTTTCATTTTATTTGGAAAGCTAAATTATAATAATATTTGTAGAGGAAGAAGATTTTTTTTTGTTAATGGTATGTTTTCATTAAGATGTCTAAAGTTTTGTGTGAATACTTCAGAGGGTAAAATCGTAAAATGTTCAGGTTAACATTTCAATGAGAATATATAGTTAACTGGACATCAAGATAGGAAGTGTGAATTTTTTTTTCCTTGAAAAAAAAGAAGAAATATAAATTAACTCTAAAATAAATCATAAATTAGTCTATATTAATATAGATTTATTTTAAATATGGATTTAATTTGAGTCGAAAGAGATTTAATTTTGGATCTAATTTTTAAGTATAATTTTTTAAATATTTTATATAATTATTTAAATAAATTTTTATTTGACAAAATTTCAATTTAATTTGGATGACAAACTAACAACATTACAAATTATATTAACCGGTAAAATAAGCTTCAGTTCAAAAAAACTACATATCCGTGGGCAATATCATCGTGCATAGATAGGTGCAAAGCGAAAGTAACACGAAAGCAATGATGCATGCATTAGTGAGTATAGATTCCCGCCGCTGCCTCCTACAATTCCAAATATCCACGACCAAGTCTACTCTTCTATACGCTACCCCTCATATGCCCGCCCATATATTTTATATTTTATGTTTCTTCAATACTACTCTTGGCATCTACTTCTCTTTTATGATTGATAAGGACCAAGGATCGAAACCCAAGAGACCCAATTCTCATGGCCGAAGGATGTAATGAACGCCATTTTAAGCACATAGTCTCTAACAGTTAATGCAGTGACCACATTCTATTTCTTGTTTTTTTAATTTCCTGGTTGCATTGTGTATTTTCAGAGCACGGCAAGATTCCATTGGTTGGCGGTGGACATTACCAGAGCAATTCAAAATTTTAAGCACTCGGATAAATTACAGAAATATCATTTGCAGCTCACTGAAAAATATCATATCATAGATCTCAGATAATCGATAGTTTATTGGGAGGATGAAGTTTTTCACTGAGTGCCCCTGCTGCGTGTTCTTCTGTTTTTTCCGCAAGAAAAAGATGAAAGGGACGAAGAAATCCGGAGAAGAGGATTCTGCACAGAAACATGATTAAAGTAATTCATGGCTACGTTATGGTTTGTATGCAACAATGGCCAAAGCTGCTATGCAGTTAACATGTAAAGCCAAATTGTTTCTGCTTATTTTATCAAGTATTGTATAAGTTGATTGTGTTAAAACTGTCTATATAATATTAGTTTTTAAAGTAAAGGGTGATATCATGATTATAGATTTAAAAAATGATGGAATGCAAATGGTATATTTATAACTATAAAAAATAAAAAAAATATGAATAATTATGTTTATAGATGTATTTTATTTAGATATATATGGTTTTAGATTTTTTAATCTAATTATTAAATAGATGGCCGGATTTTTTTTTATGAAATAATTTAGTATATTTTTAATAATAATATGAGTTGATATTTAATCAGAGTAAATGTCTTTTTTTAATTAAATTGATTAATTAACAAATATTGTTCTATGATTTATATGAACAAGTGTATATGAAATATGGTTTTTTGGGCATGTGTTATTGATAAGGCATGGAATTGGCCCATAGTATTTGTAACAAAGCTCATTTACAAGTTAAGAATCTCTATGGTCAATTGTTACTTTTAATTCATATATTAATTCTTTTTTTTAATTAATAATAATTATTACTTAAAAATAAAGTTATAATTTAACTTTTCATTATTATCATTATTAAATTTAATTTTAATAATGAAAAATAATTATGAAATAAGTGGTTTTTAATATTGTTATCACCAAAAAAAATGACGACCTAGCCATTTCTAACTAAGGGATTGAAACACATGGTGTAGGATTAATTTTATCATAGCAAAAAATCACTTTCATAATGGAAAATAATTTAATAACTCTTTTTTATTAAATTATTTTCTGATTAAAATTAAAAAACCCTATGAGAATAATTGAATAAATCATTATTTATTTAATTTTCTTTAAGAATAATTATTAAATCATTATTTGATAATTATTCTTTGTCACATTTAACTAAATTCTATAGAAATAATTAAATAAATCACTATTTATTTATTATTCCTTAATTTTATTATTGAAATAATGGTTAAATCACTATTTAATAATTATTTCAATTTCACATCATTTTTAATCCTCGCGAAATAATTAATAAATCATTTTATTTCTTAATTATTTCTAAATAAAGATATTTGACCATTTTGAATATATTTTCCCTCTCCAAAAAATATAATAAAGTATTCCTAACAGTTAGATTTTGATTTGGTCAATATTATTTTATTATTCTCCATTTTGGAGATTAACTCAATACTTTGTTATAAATAGAAAGGTTTTTCATTCATTCTTCACCATTATCATTATCATTGTCACCATTATCGTCTCTTTTTATCTGACCTCACACTTGAGCTCTCCATATTGTTTTGGGTTTTTCACACATTGCGAGAGATAATCGATTATTGAAGCATCAAGGAAATTAAAGGACACATCTCATGTAGGGGGATTTGCAAACCCTTTTGTAGATCTCCTTCACCAAGTGTTATCAATAAAGATTTATTATTCATTCTAAAATACTTCCCATTTGGGTTATTACATTGGATATATATTGTTGTTTATTGTTTTGGATCGCATAAGTTGTTTTGTTGCAGGTTTTTCTAGTTTAATTATTGCAAATCTGAAGTGTAATCATCTACAAATTGTTGTTAGGGTCATGTGTCACCCGTGATTTGAGTGGAACGTTTTTGGTACACCTTCCAAGAATTTCATACTAACAAATGGCGACTCCACCGGTGTAATAATTTAGTTCTTGGGTGACTGAAGTTTCATTAAATTTTAGAATTTTCTACAACTATTTATAACCTTTCAATTTTTATTTATATTTTTCTTTCATTTTTTGTCAAATTTCCAGATTTTGGTGGTTTTCTAGTTCTTTCCGCAAGTCACATGTACCAACCAAGCAGAAGATGACAAAATTTGTGCGAGATTTGTCGACCCAGAGTTCCGGGAGAAAAAAAAAAATTCAACCCCAGTTATGCATTCCTGAGTGCACGTTTTAGCCCAATAATTATGTTTTCCACTGTTTCCAAGTTAGTACCTGCATTTTGGAAATTTGCTGAGAAATTTTCAGATTTTTTTCAAACTTGCCAGCAGTTTTCTGTGTAGACTCGGAAGGGTTTCTTATCTCTGTTTCAATCTCCCTTAGGCCTAGATTCTCTTATTTTCTCTCTTTGAAAAAGGAAAAATCCCCCTAGGGTTTAGAGTACACCTCCACATTGTTAGGCAGAGATTGGATGGGTGAGTAGTCTAGGGTTTCAACATTTTTAGCCACTTATTTTCAGAGTCTGATTGATTACTTTAAAGCACTTTTGGATAGGTTTATTCCACCATTACTCTCTTTAGAGTTTTGGTTTCTCCTTTCCCCCTTAGCATCCCCATGAGCATCCTAGGTTTTTGGAGCTTCATACCTATCCTTTGTAGCATTTTTGACCTCTGATTTATGTTCTTTTTCTACACTATTTACAATAGATTACTACCTCTAAATCTCAGTCCCTTTGACATTAGGTATTTCAGGAATTTTATGTGACTTTGAGTAGCTTGGTTTCCCTCTCTTACTTAGCTTCTTGATATTCTTTTTGGGTATGGTTTTGTGTGCTTGATTCATAGTTTATTTTTATGTCATTTTTAGCATTATTTACAGTATTCTAGCACTTTATTTTCAACAACACATGGCATCATAAAACATGCTCAATTAACTCATCCACGTGGCACATTATTTTCACACACTCACACCCTAAGCGAATGTGAGTTTGGTTAACACCACCAAAACCAAGACTCGAAACACTATACCTTAATAATCGAACATACATAGATTAAGCCCACCTATTTTGTTGCAGGTTTTTTCTAGTTTTATTCTTGGCACCACTGCACTAGGTGTTTTCTTGTTGTTTATGTCTTTTACTCCAATCATCACCCTTTATTCCTTAAAGTCATCATTGTGCCCCTAGGCATTTTTCATGGATAATTCTAGGTCTTCGCCCTCAGTTTCCATTAGGGAATATTACTCCTTGTCGAGTTAGAGTACATCCTCCCAGTCTTCCATCGAGTCCTCATTTTGACTTTGGTTCTACTAATTCTTCCAGATCTTCCTTTGATTCCATGTCTTCTCAAACCCGTACTGTCACCATGTTAGGTGCCAACGTGGGTGCAGGAAACCAAGGTAGTAACCCAAGTAATAACTACGGTAACCCCACAAGCATAACCTCCATTGATATGGTCACTCCTACTCCATTCCTTCCTTTCATGGCTGGTTTGAGCCTCCCTGATTTCAGCTATCTCATTAACAATCCTCTTCTCCATGATCCCAGTTGGCTAGTTATACATACTAAACTCCCTTCTGAAATTGCTAATATTGAACTTAATCATAGAGAAGATTCCACAAATCATGTTCACTCATTCCATATGTGGTGTTCATCCAATTCTATCATTGAACACACTATTCTTCTTCGCTTATTCAATGCACTCTTACTGGAGTTGTTATTAAGTGATATGTCAATCAACCCAGAGCCACTCATTCCACTTTTCTGACTCTTGCCAAAGCTTTTCTTGCCTATTTCTAGTTACCTCTTTGTTATGGCACTAGTACCAAACTATTGACTTCTTTCCGTCTAACGTCTGCCACTCGCCTATCCGACCATGTTCAGGAATGGTGTAGAAGGAGGAGCATCTGTAGAGCTCCTAGATTCGAAAACACCGTCTATATGGATTAGTTCCTTAGATCGCTTTTGGCCCCCATTGCTAAATATGTCACTTCTCACTTCCCTCAATCTGAGGAAGACACACTCCAAGTAGCCTTGAAATTTGATATGGTCTACACCCAATTAGGTTATGTTTATACTGTCATCCCCAATCTGCATCGGCGTGGCACTACTAATACACCTGGGGCATCTCATTTCATTGATGGTATCATTGGAACCATTCCACACCCTAAAATTCAACCATATGTTCCACCTCCGATGAGTTATGGTCAACCTGAGGGAGGGACCAGTTCCTCTTACACCTATCCCTCCCCCAATCTTCCACATGGAAACACTTATCTAGGCCCCAACACGCCATATGCATATCCTCATTCGCATCAACACATGCAAAGGCCAATTGCTGCTCCACCTATTTATCCCAATGTTGCCCCATCTCCTTATTATATGTATGCACCGCCTAGCGCTCCAACCCATCCAACACTCCCACCCTAGCTCCCCATGCCTCCTTTGCCTCTACCACAACAACAACCTCCTCCACAAGGTCAAGTGTATGCTTAGCAGAGCGCAACCAATCCCCCTAACCCCAAGAAAAGGAACAAGGGGAAAGGTAACTATAACCATCAATATCAAGGTAATCAAGGTAGCTAAGGTCCACCACCCAATGCAGCTCAGGGACACCATCCTAATCTAGCAATCCAACAATAGGGCGAATAAGCCAAGAAAAATAAGGGTCTTTGTACGGAAAATCCTTGTGCCTGTTGCGGCATATATGGCGATTATACTCATGAGTGTACCCTTTTATCTCAGATGTGTCAAGCATGGGAAGCTCAACAAGCTACTTCTATAGGACTACAGCTCATAGCTCCTCCTCCTCCTCTTGTTTCATCTCAACCAGTTGTACTTACCAATCCTTTTCCTCACCACGGATACTTAGCTGCTCAACCTACACAAGGTCATGCAGCTCCCCCACCTCCATCATTTGGTCACAATGATTATCATATTCTTATGATGAATTCTTATGAGGTCAATACCAAACAAGTCAACCTTCAGACTCAATTGTGCCAATATGACAAGCCACTCACTAATTCAATGACTAAGTCCCAACGCCAAGTTTTCACCGAACCTTTTTCATCACCAAATTGTACCTTACAGATCCCTCCACCTAAGGTAGAGGTTATTCCCAAGATCCCCGAAGGTCCATTAGGTCGAAATGTTGCTTCTTCTAAAGCCACCCATACCTATAGCATAGTAGATGACTTGATGAAATCTCCTACTACCATGTTAACACTAGAAGTCCTCTAAATGTGCCCATCCAAATGGAAAGCTCTACTCTCTGCTTTTGGTGTTGTGGATCCCCATGTATTTGACGTTAACAAGTTAGAATATCTTCCCTTACCTTCATCTGTTGAATTTCAAACACCAGTCTCCATAAGAAATGCCATTGTTCAGCGGTGTATCATAGACGAAGGCGCCTCCACCTGTGTGATGGCTACTAGTGTTTTGAAGCGACTTGGTTCCCTAGACCTATCCCCATCCACCATCACTCTCCTTTCTTGGAATTTTCATCCCTCACATCCCCTTGGTTTATATCGCAACTGTCTTATCATTGTTACCGAAAAGATTGTCTCTATTGACATCAAAGTCATCAATGCCCCATTAGATCATAACATCCTTTTGGGTCATAGTTCTACTTATGATATTTCATTTGTCACATCTGCAGATCATTGTAAGATTTGTTTCCCTCATAATGGAAATATCGTCACTATCGATCAACTGATGTACTATGATCCCAAATCTCAGACTTCACCTTAGTCCACTATCTCATCAATGATCGGCAATCCGACTAACTCCTCCGTCACTAATGTCTCTCCTGGAGTAAACAAAGGTTCCACCTTACTTGGTGCTTATTATGGTCCAACACCTACTCCTTTTGAGCCTAGCTGTTGGCTGTATAAATCAATCTTACGGACAAGGCCGGTCTCCCTAGTATCAACAGATATCTAGCAACAAGCAGGACAAGCAAATCTACCTTTCTCTAAACATATGGTGATTCATTAATAAAAACTAAAGAGGTGTTTAGACCCTAACTTAAGTCCAATGCTATTTCGTGGTAGCCATGCTTCAACCATCCAAAAGAGTTTCCTTTAGAGAACCTGCAATCACAAACAAGCACACATCAAATAACACCTACATAGCTAATCTAATAAATCATGTTCATCATGGTGATCAAGGAATCCATGAAATAAACCATAAAACACAGCTTATTGAGAAAAATAAACTTGATTGTATTAACTTTGAAATAGAACAACTTTACAACCTTTTGTGCCTTGATGTTGTACAAGCTCTTCCCAGGGTCCAAACAAGAATCTCCTCTATTTTGACAAGCCTCACTCTCTTCCAAATGAGATCAAAAAGGTATGTAATCTCTGCTCTCAAAAGCTCAATTGGGAAGACTAAGTTCCAGCAGCATTTCACCTCAAAAATATTCAGCTTTCAACCTCTTCAATAACCAGCCCAATGCTTCATTTTATAGTGCAAAGGAAGGAGGTTATATGTCCACCTATGAAGGGATAGATTCCTCCTTCAAAGGCATAATCTCCTCACATCAAGGGGTTAGCTCCTTAAAGTATGGGATGCGTGAACCTTAAAGGAGCGAACTTGCCACCTCAAGATTCCCTCTAGAAGCTTCCAGAAATGACTCAAAGTGAGTTTTTAAGAATGTACTTGCACCTTTTTTACTTTTACAGGGGTTCACACCCATAGCACAGAGACAGAGCAGTCAGGTGCGTAGGGGACATGACCATTAGGTGCGGGACCTTAGGTAATGCTAAGAGAAAGTGCAGGACCAGAGTTCTAGAGATTTTTAAGAATGTTTCTATTATTTTCAAGGCTTGATATGAAGAACTGAGGTTTAAGACTTCCAAAGGAGGAAAGTATGAGTGGTGATAGACTCACAATGATTGCAGAATTTCAAGGTGACAATTTTTGTGCAACAGATTGCCCCCTAAAGTGCGAAGTCTGTAATAGATGAGGATAGCATTTGTCATCTAAGAAGAGTGAAGTACTTTATCATTTCAAGAATCATCCTGTGGACACCCTAATTGGAACCTGTAAAAAAATTCAATGAAAAATATATATATGTGAACATATCATCGCTGAGGTAGGCATTCCCATACTCATATCAAAATTGACTAGAAAACTAAGTAAACTACTCTGATACAGGAATGATTTTGTAATACATCACAAGTATAGACATATGTAGACACAGTTTGGCCGCAGCCATCTATTTATGAATAGTCCACTGTATAATTAATAACAAAATTCCTCGTAGCCTGGATGGTGGAAACTAGATCCAGGGTCTTGATTTCTGCTTCCAAAACTAGTATGATTCTATCCATGTGAATGAATGTGTTGAAATCAAACATGGTAGAAACCGCTTGATTACCAGTCAATGATGTGAACTGTTAAAAAGTGTGAGAGAAACCACTAGTAATATCAATGGATCTCAAAGTACTCAGTACAATCCATGAAATGTGAATAAATGAGTTGATGTCGAACATGTCATAGGATCTTTTGATCGAAGGTCAATGATGAAACCTGTTGTCGAAGGCGAGAAACCTGCCATTAAGGCATGCAAATTCCAAGGCACTGATGATTTCTAGATCATCTTTCTAGATAATGAGCTGAAGTCGATAGAAAGCGATTCGTCGTAGGCAAGCCCACAACACGAAATCATAGATCAAGTTTTGAAGAAATATATTTTGCAAGGAGTAACTCAGAGATGGTCAAAATGGATGACAGATATTTTGCAAATGAATGGTTTATTTGAATTGACCTCTTGAACACATAACGACACTGCAGATGGTTTGGTGACAATTGACCCAAAGCTAATACCAGAAACTGCCTGAAGTGACTTTCATATGGTTTGATAACTGTTAGGCAAAGGATTTCCCAACCCAGGTGAACAAAAAGTGTCGTGTTCAAGAGTGGTTAACTACTTTTCTAAAATACAAAGTGTAACAAACAGGTTCATTTTTCTCTCTTTTCCCCCACCATTTCTAGCAAGTACCTCTTTATTTTTGACAAGCTTGAGGAAGATAACATTTGCTTGGTTATAAGCTCATCCTTCGGATGATTCCAACTTAGTTTAAAATTTGAACCCTAAGAAGGAGTGGTTCATTCCTATTTAAAATTGAACAGGTTCTTTACTGTTGAATTTTAACGAGTCCAGTATAAGAAAAGCTTGGTGTTTTTCAATTTTAGGGAGTCAGAAGAAAAACTTAAGGAAACTCCATGGGTGTCCTTCTTCATAAATTTGTGTCTCCCAAGCCCGAAAAAGTATAAAATAATACTTGAGAGAACCGCTTGACCATTACGATCAAGGAGTACTTTTCATAATTAGTGGCCCTGATCTGAAAAAGTAAAAAATAGATCAAAGACATGTCGTTTTATTACCACTATTGAACTTGAAACGATAAAATTTTGGCAATCTTTTCATGTTTACACAGTCAGAAAAGAGCTGTAAGTGGATCGTCTTTTTAATTCCGTTTTAATGACTTTAAAAGGGAAAAAAACTCGGCAATATTTTCATATTTTACGAGTTATAAAAGAGCTTAAAGAAGACTCGTCCTAGAGGAACGAGTGGTATAAAGGGTATCAACTGGTTCGAGCAATTGTGGAAGTTCTCAAAACATGCAATGGTCAAGAGGCTGGCTAACAAAACCACTCATAGCTGCAGTCCCTCAGGAAAGGAAAACAAGCAATTGAAAGCATATGATCAGCCAAAGAGATGGTGGTGATGGAATGAAAACAACCAAGGCTCATCTAATAGAATTTAGCGGATAAAAAAGGCAATCACAAGATGTAAATCAGGTATGGATTCATTTTTACACAAGCTTGAACCATAAAGAACTCTGCTTGGATTCGGTTTCATGTTTACACAAGCTTGAAATGAAAAACTATGCTTGTTATAAGCTCGCATGCGACGCAGACAAGGTACATGCCCCCGAAGGTTCATTGCATTCAACCAGGTGGATGGAATGAAGGTTGACTTTCGAGGGAGTTGTTTCATTTTTTAATGAGGTTGACACAGGAAAGAACTATCCTCATAACCCTTGTTTTATTTTTTAAACGAGCTTGACACAAGACAAGGAACTATGCTCATAACTCCTTGTTTCATTTTTTAACGAGCTTGACACAAGACAAGGAACTATTCTCATGACTCCTTGTTTCATTTTTTAACGAGCTTGACATAAGACAAGGAACTATGCTCATGACTCCTTGTTTCATTTTTTAACAAGCTTGACACAAGACCAGGAACTATGCTCGTGACTCCTTGTTTCATTTTTTAACAAGCTTGACACAAGACCAGGAACTATGCTCATGACTCTTTTCATTTTTTAACGAGCTTGAGAAAAGACCAAGAACTATGCTCGGGACTCCTTGTTTCATTTTTTAACGAGATTGACACAAGACCAGGAACTATGCTCATGACATCCAATTTCATTTTTTAACAAGGTTGAGACGGGAACAAACTATCCTCGTGATTGGTTAGGAATAATAAAATGACTGTACAGCCTGATATGCAATTTCAAAGGGACTCATGGGCATCGCGCCATCAAATAAATCCACCTCAGAATCAGAAAGTTACGATTTGAGGATCATCAAAAGAAATAGTGTTCGATGAAATCATATGAATATTTGCAATAGAAGGCGATACGTTAGGAGGAGGGAAGGAAAAAGTTCCCAGTAAACCAGAATCTTTAATCAAACCTACTCCAACATCTTAGTAAGGGATAGTCGTTTTACCGACATGCTGAACACTATCAGTAGAGGCTCGGTCGGATGAGAAATAACTCAGCTGGCCTATCATTACGATCTTTTTGTTATGAGGAAACTTAACAAGCTGAAAGCCTGATGAAACAATAGCAGTCATAGCATAAGACAAACTGCGACCCAAGAGAAGGTTGTAATCTAGAGGGGCATCAACCACTTCCACATATAGATTTATAGTTTTGCCTTCTACCCCTATAGGTAAATCTTCCAAAATACCAAAAGGATGGAACCCTTGGCCATCAAAAGCCTTTAGAATCATCGAGGACTGATTGAGTGTCAGAGAACCAAGTGATCTCCAACACTGGACCAACATAATACATGTAGAAGCCCCTTCATCAATCACAGTCCGAAAGTAAGGTCTGTTTTTTACTAACACTGGAATCTAGAAAACCATTTGATGAGGGAGGCGGGGCGTACTATCCTCTAAATCAAAGATTATTAGGTTCGAATCCTGAATATAGACAACTCCTATAGCAGACAATAGTAATTTACGTTGTGCTGGGCATGATTGCAGCACTTCCAAAGCCAACATTGATGAAGGGGCAATGGCTAGGTCTTCAACAATGTTATAATTCTGAGCAGCTCTCGCAGCTGATTTCTGAAATATACCTTTATCAGGTGATTTGGTTACTATGTCTCGGTTGGGTTTCTTGATCTGTAGTGGATCAAAAATAGGAGGAGTTGAAGTTGATGGGTTTGAATTAGAAGATTCTACTTCTTTACCATCAATAGGATTGTTACTACCATAATCTTGTGATCATGTCGCAATCTTGACATCAGACATCATCATGATGGGTTCTTCCGAGGTATTTGAGGAAGAAGCAACCGCTTTACTATCTTGAGTAGGAGAAGGATCCTTCAAGACAGTAGGTGTTTGAGAACCTTTAACGAATTTTGAAAACTCTACTCGATATGGGAATTCTTTAGTAAAATGATCATCGTCGCAGATGAAACAAGGATAGCGAGGTTTTCGTTTTTCATCAATAGATTCATTTTTATTTGTTTTATCTTTTGAATTTTGATTTTTTTTATTCTTCCCCTTCTCCTTACTACCGGATTTGGTTGTAGATGAATCTACGACATGGACATTGGCAGAAATTTTAGCGGAAGAATCTCCTTTTGGGGAATAAGGTAAAGTTATTGTAGGAGAAGAATTCTTTGGAGATTTCTTCTTACTCTTAGTACTAACTGAACCAATCATGCCATCAGTGTCATGAGACCCTGAAGGAGCTGTAGTTTTTGGAAGATTAAGGATTTTTTCGTGTAAAGTACTTGATTGCGTACAAACGAGGTCAATGTACTAAGCCTGAGCAATGACTTTCTCTTCAGTAACAACTCCTGCCTTAGCTACATCTTCAGTGATTTTAGGTAATAATTATTTAACGAACCATTTTTCTAAAATTTGATCCGGAATGAAAACTTTCACTAAACAACTTTTATGTCACCATTCATGAATATGATCAGAAATATATGTGGATGTAGATTATTTTAATGAAGTTAATAATTCCGTGCCATTGTTGTATCTGACAGGAAACTGAAAATGAGTTAAGAAAGAAGTAGCTAACTGACTAAAATTATAAAATGAGCCTCGTGGTAACTCAATGTACCATTTGGCAGCAAGACCAATAAGAGTTCTTTGAAAAGACGTAGGCGAATTGAATCATCAACAATGGAATTAGATGCACACCAGAGGTGATAAGTCATAACGTGATTTCACGGATCCTCACCTAACTTACCCTCAAATTTTGGGATATCACTGGGCAACTTATTAGGCATTGGCGGTCAATACGGAAGATAGTAAATCAGATCGTTCGTAAGGCGTGACAAATCTGGTAAATCCAAATTTGCAATAAATGGTAACTGACAGTTAGGTTCACGAAAACCTTGTGTAATGAGACCAGATCTAGAAGGAGGATATCCAGGATAACCTGGAATTGGATTTGAATTAGGAATGTTATAACCTCCCGAGAAACTAGGATTAAACCGACCAAACTGGGGTTGTTGAGGCTGCTGATAAGTATAGCCAGGGTACAGTTGATACTGATAAACTAGATTTTGTATAGTAGGACCAGATTGATATTGTCCTTGGTACGGTTGACTCATGGCAATTGTACTTGGACCAGCTTGTCCTGCAAGCATCTGGACCGAAGTCTGAACCATAGGTCCTGACTGGGGCACAGAGACTTGAGGAGTTGACACTGATGCAAGGATAGTAGAAACTGGAGCTACTGATACTCTAGAAGTAGGTGGGGTAGATTGAACAAAAGCTGCAGTAGTTGCAGCAGCAGTTTAAGGCGGAGTTCGAGGTGAACTAGGCCCAGGGTGATGAACTACACTAGGTGTAGAGGTTTGAACCATATGTTTGACAGGTTGTTGGGTTGGACCAGAAACCAAAGGGTGTCCAGTTTGATTAGATAATTGCACATTAGATTGAAAAGTCTGTTGAGTTTAAGATGGATCCCATACCATATTCATTCCAAAACCCATAAAAGGTTGTACATAAGGAGGACCATAACCTAGTTGAACATAGGGTTGATAATTAGGAGGTACATTTTCAGTTCCTTGTAAAAATGACTGACCAGAAAGTAGTTGGAAACCTTGAGTTGGGTACTGACCTTGAAGTTGATAACTCTGAGGCACATGTTGAATCTGGGGTTGATAAGCATCCTGAGGAATATGGGGTTGACCTTGGGGTATGGACTTTCTTGAAGGTTGAAAACCTTGAGGTAGCCCTCCAAGCGGAAACTGACTACCTTGGGGTTGCCCCCCAGGCAATAACTGACTACCTTAAGGTTTCCCCCCAGGCGGTAAATGACTACCTTGCCCCCTAGGCGGTAACTGACTACCTTGAGGTTGAGGGTTTGGAATACTACCAGACATCATAAAAATCTGTTCTACGTTCAACATTTTAGTTCCATTATTACTAGGTGATAACTGATCTTCAGTCAGTCGAGGAGTTGCTCCTGCAAAAGTACCAGAAAGTGACTGGTACCCCAAAGGAATAGTAGGACCGCCATATAAAAATGTTTTCGGTGATTGGGAAAACATAGATGACTATCTCGACATGATGGATGAAGAATAATAATCTCTAGGTGTATGAAGAAAGTAATCACATACAAACAAAGAAAATTTCAATAAAAGCACCTAAAGTCTCTAAAGAAACAAACAACTAAAACACACGCCTAAAAAATATAAGAGTTCAAACCACACACAAATAGTAACTTGTTGTACTAAAAATGCTAGTTGGTGATGAAATCCAACATCGTAGAATTAAATACAGAAAGGGTGGTTGGAATAGTTACCCTGACAACCTGCTTAATGAAACATACTAGCACAATTTTATTCACAAAACCATCTCGAGTGAAGAGAACCCCCCAGAGAGTCCAAGTGAGTCTAGTCAATGTCTACTTCAGGTACAGTGAGACCCATCCTTCACCGCCACCTTAGGAAATAATCTTAAGTTTATGGACACTAAGGTTACCAACAGTAATAAATACATCTGGGGGAACAGTCTACGATCCGATCCACGCGTAAGGGCAGAGTAACAAAGCTCAATCGCCTTGAAGGCTCCTTGACATGATCAATCCGAGGTTTACCAACAAGTGACCCCAGGCTCCTCGAAAATGGTTAATCCGAGGTTTACCATTTATAATACCTGCAAATCTTCTATCTTTCCCAATGAGACAGACTTGATTGTCTCAAAGGTTCCGACATGATCTCATGATTGACTCCTTTAAGAGCAGCTTCCCAGATTATATCAATTACAATTGGATTTATTTCCTACTGCAAGATATAGCTACTTGTTTGTTTTAACTATCTTAGAGAGTTAATTAGTCCCTACTCCAAGATACTAGCCTAAACTATATTGGTGATAAAAGCCCTAGAAATAAAAAGATTGCTAGATCAATTTTAATTTAGCGTTACTTTTATGGGTTGTTTCTTAATTCAATAGGTATGGAGATGAAACTTTGATGGTGTGAAGACTCAACTCCAAAAACACTAAAAATGCACCTAAAATGATAAACAATCCGTTTTTCCTTCAATGAATTTCTAGCTAAAAGAAAGAGTTTGAGAATACAATTCTTTGAAAAACAAATCTTTCTTTCAACATGTAAATGAAAAGAAAACCTTTTGTCTTTTTCAATAAGAACTCAAAACGAGACTACTAATTAAAGCTCACAAAAAATCTCTTTTCTTTTTCAAGACTCAAAACTACAAAAACAATTTCTTTCAAAAGAGATCAAGAAGTTCTAAGAAAACACTCAAAACTATAAAACTAATCTTGAAATCTAAAAACTTCAAAAAACCTAATTAAATAAAAGCTTTAATTTTTTTTAGGACATTTTACTTAGCTATTCAGTAAACTAAGTATTAATTCATTCAGAAAAACAAATCAATCGAAAAAATCCAAATGTGTTTTCTTTTATAAAAATGAATTTCAAAACTTATAACCAAGTTCGTTCAAAGATTTGCACAGAGAAACGAAATCTATTTGTCGCAAAGGACAGATCTCACAAACAGGTTAGACTCATCAAGAAGACAAAAGATACCAGGGTAATCTAAGGTTTCTCGGACTTCTAATCTTTGAGTCACTATAGAGAACAAGTGAAAACCACTCCAGGCATGCAAAACTTCTAGAAAATCATCTAAAACAAAAATAACAATGGAACTTGCAAGCGATTTTTGACAGAACACATGCAGATCCGGGTAGACACTAAAATTTGAAAGTAAAACCTAAACTTAACTGGAAGAAAATATTTTTAGGTTTTTCAAAAAAATTCATAGGGTTCGCAGGTTTCTAGAAGAACTAGATGCGGTACTGCTCTATGCACTAAAGGAACAGTGCAGAGATGTTCGCACTGTCTTATAAAAAGAAAGTTTGTTCCTCTTTAAAATTTTGAAAAAAAAAATATTCCAGATCTTAAAAACTACCCAATCCCACACACATCAAGCAAAAACCAGAAACAAGAACAAGTTTCTCAAGTCAAAGACAAAGGAAAATCAAAAACCAAATTCAGTTCCCCAGTGGATTCACCAATTTGTTGGCTGGATAAATCGATCTTGTGGACAAGGCCGATCTCCCTAGTATCAATAGATATCTAGCAACAAGTAGGACAGGCAAATCTACCTTTCTCTAAACATATTGTGACTCATTAATAAAAAATAAAGAGGTGTTTAGACCCTACCTTAAGTCCAACGCTAGTTTGTGGCAGCCATGCTTCAACTGTCCAAAAGAGTTTCCTTTAGAGAACCTGTAATCACAAACAAGCACACATCAAATAACACCTGCATAGCTAATATAATAAATCATGTTCATCATGGTGATCAAGGAATCCATGAAATAAACCATAAAGCACAGCTTATTGAGAAAAATAAACTTGATTGTATTAACTTTGAAATAGAACAACTAAACAACCTTTAGTGCCTTGATGTTGTACAAGCTCTTCCCAAGGTCCAAATAGGAATCTCCTCTACTTTGACAAGCCTCACTCTCTTCCAAATTAGATAAAAAATGTATGTAATCTCTCCTCTCAAAAAGCTCAATTGGGAAGACTAAGTTCCAGCAGCATTTCACCTCAAAAATATTCAGCTTTCAACCTCTTCAATAACCAGCCCAATGCTTCATTTTATAGTGCAAAGGAAGGAGGTTACAGGTCCACCTATGAAGGGATAGAGTCCTCCTTCAAAGGGATAACCTCCTCACATCAAGGGGTTAGCTCCTTAAGGTATGGGATGCGTGAACCTTAAAGGAGCGAACTTGCCACTTCAATATTCCCTCTAGAAGCTTCCAAAAATGACTCAAAGTGAGTTTTTAAGAATGTATTTGTGCCTTTTTTACTTTTACAACGGTCCGCACCAATAACACAGAGACAGAGCGGTCAGGTGCACAGGGGACATGACCATTAGGTGTGGGACCGCAGGTAATGCTAAGAGAAAGTGCAAAACCAGAGTTTTAGAGATTTTTAAGAACTTTTCTCTTATTTTCAAGGCTTCATATGAATAACTGAGGTTTAAGACTTGCAAAGGAGGAAAGTATGAGTGGTGATAGACTCACACTGATTGTAGAATGTCATGGTGACAATTTTTGTGCAACACTAGCTCATCTAGTGTTTGTGTGCTTCAAGCATCACGGTCCTCCAACAAGCAGTTTGGTATGCCTCGACAACAGCTAACACCTCTACAACTTGTTGTTCCCAACTCAACCCAACCTTCTGGTATTACTCCTTGATTTCCCCTTCCTTCTACTAGTATCTCTCCTATTCCTTTTCAACCAAAAGAGGTTCCCCCATGTCGTTACCCTTCCGGTCAGATACCATTCTTATTTCCACACCTGGGAGTTTATTATACACCTGTCATAGCTACGTTGAGTTTACCTAACATTACCTTGGGGATCCCAGTATGATAGATTGATGATGAGGCTCATTAAAGGGTAAATTATATGGAGCTTACTGCCACTCTCCAGCTTATTAGAATAAGATTTTCTCACATTTCTTTACATGTTTTGATATATTTTTCTTAGTGAGAAGTGTAAATATGAGATATTATTTCTTATGTCCTAATGTGCATTAGTTGCAGGATTTGGAGAAATTTTGGCTAATTAAAGTGTAGGAACTCAAAGTAGACAAGAAAGAGGGATTTTAGGAGATTGTATCTCCCTCCTTAACTCCTCACTCACTTGAAGATTACTCCACCAGATCTCATCAACTTAGAGTTACAAGTAGCCAAGCAAATGAGGTCATTGGTAGCTAAGCCAATGATAGTTGAAGACGAGTTGATATCGAGTTAGGAGCCAAGCCTCCATAAATTTAAGGAAATTTTTGGTAGCTTCAGTTGTATAAATAAGAAGGCATGGAGCCTCATTAGGATTTGACTTTTTTGTTGTAGCCAAGAGGCATTTTCGAGCTAAGACATTGTTACTAATAACTCTTATGTATTTTTGATATTTTAATGAAAGTGAGAAGCATTCCCTTGATCCAACACTGAGTTGACTCAGAGGGCTGAAGCTCATGGGTTAGGACCCAACCTTAGCAACAGAGGTTCCTCTTTCTGTACATGTATGCTTATATTACATTAATAGTTAGCTATTGAAGTGATTTTGGTTTTGTTAATTTGCAAGTATTTGGATGATTAATTAGTTTTCTTCCATTTGTGGATAGACAGATCAATGGTATCATAGTGATAGTAAGCACTTCAAAAAATCTTGTGATAGTGGCTTTCACCTCATCTCCCTTATATGATCATGATTTGAGGGTTCCATTCACACAACCCAAAAAACATATTTTTTGTTTGATTACTAAATAATCTAGGGTTTCTTGTTGAATAGATCATTGTCTTTGAATTCCATAGAAGTACTTGCAATTGTCATTTTGATCTTTTGAGTTTTATATGGTTTACAAGAACTTCCATTCATAAACTTACCCATTATCTATTAATAACTTTGTTTTCCTCCATTCAACTGATTGTTTCCATGTGCATGAATGAAGAAAAGAGTGTATGTTGTTGTAGGATCTTCTAATCTGTAGGGATACCTCATCTCATTTGCTTCATCCAAGTCTTCTCCACCTATGTTGCGAAGGTCAACCAAACCCTAATCTGAATTTTTGTTTTGTAAGAAAAGTGGTCATTTCCTTTAGCAAATCCAACCATCTTGAAGCATTTGACTGAGCCTTGGGAAGTGTGAAACTCCTCTATGCCTTATTTCCCCATTGGACACCTTTCCCACACTCCATTCCACCTTTCCTACCTCCTTATAAGCTTTCGGCATGTTTCATATAGTAAAATAGGGCATCTTGTAGTAGAACTAGGACATCCTATAGTACTACAGGAAATCTTGTAGCAGCTTTTTTTAAGCCCGAATTGAGAATAAAAACTCATCTGAGCTTAGGATAGGCCTCCACGTGGATTCCATTCCCTTGAAACTAGTCCATACCTTTTCCTCCAAACCTTTCTCCCCTGCCAAAGAACAAGTTGGAAATTAGCATTTGAATTCATAAAACTAAACATTAAAAAGACCTTTTTTGCAATATCTAAGTTAGCACATGCATGTAGTATTCATAATAGTTCTTAGGTCAAATTCCATGCTTAGTTAGTATAGGTCACTAAATTTTATAAACAAGGTTAAGTTAGGTTTCTTTTCCAAGCAAAATGTGTAGATGTTTAGCTAGATGATTTCATGTCACTTTATAGCACCATCCAATGAAGTATTTCATTTCCTAGAGTAAGAAGCATTCCCTTTTTGCATTAAGGATAATTTTCCCTTTTCCATTTGGTAGTCAGACTCCTTCTAGTCAATAGAAGACTAGTTTGAGAAACCCTAGTGGTCCATCGCCCAGTTGAAAAGTGACAAGCTTAGACCATTACATCTACTATGTATACAACACTGTCACCTCCAAGTTTGTATGAACCCCAGGTTGATGAAGTAAAGTTGGTAACCCCGGAAGTTGCAACATTCTTGTTGCAATACTGGTGCTCAACACTTTTTGGTGTCATTGCCAGGGAGGTGTATAAGTAGATTTGATTTCTACTTTCTTTCTTTCTTTCTAATTCTACAAATAGTTCCATTCAGAAAATAGTTGTGATCTTTGATTTCTTTCCAATTCTACAAGTAGTTCCATTCATCAAATAGTTGCAATCTTTGCTTTCTTCCCAATTTTGCAAGTAGTTCCATTCATAAAATAGTTGCAATTCTTTTCTTTTTTTTCCATTATACAAGTAATTCTGAAAAAACCCTAAAAAAAAAGCTGCTTTCCTGCCTTTTAGGAGTAGAGACAAATTAGGGAAATTTTACCAAATACCCCCACCACATTGAAAATCCAACCTTCCCTCTTCTTTGGTGGCTGTGAGCTAGAGGACCCATTAGGCGAACAAACAGGTATCTTTGAAGAGTCTATTGGGAAGAAGAAGAGACCATTCCACCGACCTACACCATGGCTGAAAATAGAAATGGGATTGAAGACATAGAAAGAGCTGAGAATAGAGTTGAGTGTTCTTTTCTCATAAAAGAAACTAATGGAGATGTTAGGATGAAAAACATAAACCCCTCTACCCTTCCTCACTTCATAGGACCTTAGAGGACCCGAATACCTTTTTGTTCAAGTTTACTATCATATGAAGAACTTATGATTACAGCTCTGATGACCAGAAGTTGAAATTGTTCCCATCCACCATCAAAGATGCAGCCTTGTGCTGGTTTAGGGGTTTACCTAGGGATAACATCACCACCTGTGCTTAGATGCAAAAAACCTTCAACAATAAGTCTAGGGACTATTGTCGGTCCAAAGATACCAAAGAGGAAATTTTTTGAATGACCTTGAGACATGATGACTCTTTGGAAGATTATGAGGAAAGGTTCCAACTCTACTACAAAAGGGTTAGGTGCACCCTTAATCTTGAATCACTTAAGCTAGTCCTTCTTAGAGGGATCAAGGAAGATCTCCTAGAAACACTAAACCTACTATCAGGAGGGGAGATCTATCAGTTACCCTATGATGATATCAAGACAGTTTTCAAAACTCATTCTAGTGCTAGTGAAGGGTAGGGCTAGTGAAGTTTTGGCCAGTTCATCCTCCTCCAACACATCCATAAAAAGTGAAATTGGGAACATGATGGAAGACTTAAATAGTGAAATGTTTCATACCCTTTCTCTACAAATGGACACCATGTAGATTAAGAGGAAGTAGGAGGAAGCAGAAAGAGCCTTAGCTATCTTCTACCCTAGATGCACCAAAAGGCACCCTAGGAACGAATTTCCATTGAATATTATAGAGATATACTCGCTTTGAGGAGAACCACTCCAAAAACAACTTCCCTTCTCTGCCTGGATTGAAAGTTGTGTATCAAGGAACTAAAGGGGTGACTGAATAACTCTGCTATATCAACCAAAGGATGCTTCAAGGACCTCAACCGTACCAGAAAGGAATGCAAGGGGCATCCTAATAATTTTACAACCCTAACTAGAATGCATCCATTCCCCCTTGGTTCCCTCCTAATCATCCTTCATGGTCCAAAACTTCTCCCTGGTATTTTTCACCTCAATACCATTCCCAACCTGCCAACCAACCATTTCAGCCATATGCTCCTCCACAATCTTAGTGGAATGCACCATACAACCAATATCCATCCTTACTACCTCCACCTCCATCTCAACCATAACTCCTACACCCTGCTCTACCAAAGTAACCTTAGATGCGTGCTTAGCCAAATCCAAACCCGAAAAACAGATAGGCACAAAAAGGTCTACAGTGGGGAATCATCTTACCCTGCCTATGTTGTGGAAATTTAAGGAATCAACCTCTGGTCTAGAAGAGTGCTTCTAGATAATCAACCTCCATATCCACCTGAGGAGATTGAAGAGGAAAAGGAGTAGAGTGTCCCTCAAGAAAATCCACCTCCTTTTGCTGAGAGATTAATCCATCCTATCCAGCACACCTCAGAAGAGACTAAACTTCTTGGTGAATTGAAAAAATTGTGTGTTAAAATCTCAATCCTCCAAGCTATCAAGGATGTCCCCATCTACAACACATTAATCAAGGATAAATGGTTCAAACATGCTGGGAGTCCAAATAAAGACACCCCTACCATTAATGTTATCAGACAATTGTCCAACTTAATGTTGGGGTGGGTGATTTTCCCAAAGTATCTAGATCCTGGAAGTCTTGTGGTAGATGTGTACATCGATGGTATCATTTTCCCCCATACCTTGATCGATCTTGGGGCTGCCATCAATGTGATAAATAAGGAGACGATGCTTAAGCTAAATAATTAAGGATCATTAATAAAGACCACAACCGTCTTGCACCTTGCAGACAGGTCCACAGTAGCTCCTGAGGGATTTGTTGAGGATGTGATGGTCTCCATTGATTCCTATAAATACCCTACTGACTTCTTAGTTCTCCAACCTAAGACCAAGTTCAATGGTTATCCTCTCATCCTTTGAAGGCCATGGTTAGCCACTATTTATGTGTTGGCTTGTTGGGGCCTGACCCAAGTTCGGAGTTAATTAGCCAAACAAATCCATGTAATACTGGCCCTTTTAGCAACATTTTGTGGAGTGTGGACTGAGGTCTCACCCGAAGGAGTATGGGGGGATTCTGGAAACAGGTTTCCGCACCCCTGAGATCTCTAAGGGGTTGATTTAATCCAACTATTAATGCCTTTTCCCATGTTACTTCGCGGCCTTCATGTAGCCCTAATCTAGGGACTGTGGGGTTTTCATGTTGTAGGAGCAGCGACATGCACTATTTCCCCAAGTCACACCGCTGATCTTACTTATCTTCTTATAGAAATTAGTTATCTTCGTGTAAACAGATACCTTATATTATATTTACTTATTCAGCACATTGATATAAGTTTGCGCAGTAAATAAACAATAAACTTGCAATTCATACCCAATAATGCATAAAATAGGAAAAGATATACAGAAATATGGTAAAACTTCTCTTTATTAATGCTTCCAATGGTTATAGACTCAACCTACCCTACACACTCAGCTGCAGGGGTCCACGCACTCAGCTGCAGACTACTAGACCTCTGCACACTCAGCTGTAGAGCATTCTCCTACTCTACGACCCAAAGATACAACTCTACACTTCAACTCACTGCTTCATCAATTTCTTAGATCCTTATTATTCTCCCTCTTTACACTTAGAGCCTCACTTTATTTATATAATCCCATGGTCTACGGACCATGGCCAAATCTCTCAAACCGACATTACATTACAAAAATGAGGGCGGACAACCCTCTGACTCATTGACCATCTTCGTACTCTGTGCCCATAAATCACAGAGTCTTTATAATAGACTTAGTCAAAACTTGGGCTTTAAGCCCCAACAATTTCCTTGGGGGGATCACATGCCAAAGAGGCCCCCAACTCAAACATCATGACTCACCCTCGAGTCACTCTATCAGTGTAGAGATCTTTGCATGGAGACTTCCCAAATCTGCTCGGACTGTTGCAAGGTCGGCAATGCACTCAGCAGCTACTTGTTGTATCTCTTGTATGCGTTGTTCTGAGACCGCAGTGTCATAACTGATCCCCTGCTTTTATTCATGCATCCCTTGCATCTTCTTATAGTCTTGTGCCTTCTTTCAGGTTCGTGGAGCGCAAAGACTGTGCTTCTGTCAGCTAGTCAGATAGTCGAGCCAACCGTGTATGGCTTCAATTGACTACCATTCACTTTGCCTCGGAAAGGTTCTCCATTTAGGTTTACCAGCTGTACCGCACCTCCGTTGATGACCTCCTCAACAACATATGGTCCTAGCCAATGCATTTTGAACTTTCCTGGGAATTTATCAAACCTACTTTCATATAGTAACACTAGATCGTTTACCTTGAAGGTGCGTAAATTAATATGTCAATCGTGCTATGCATTTTCATGATGCTTTTGTACCTGTTGATGGAATCTAGCCAAAAACCATTCCTCTTAGATTTCCTCCAACTACGCGAGCCTCTCCTCCAAGGCTCCATAGTCTGTCATACCTGTGAGCACTACTATGCACAGATTAGGCACAATATACTCCATTAGCATTACGGTTTCCACTCCATAGACCAACCGGGAAGGTGTCTAGCCCTTCAATTTCTTGTAGGTTGTCCTATAAGCTCATAATACTACAGGTACACACACGTTCCAATCACTTCATTGTGCATTGCATACTTTAGACAGCGCAGTCTCCAGTATTTTGTTAAATTCTTCTACTGTCCCATTAGCTTGTGGGTGATACAATGTTCTCTTCTGATGATACACCTGAAACTCTTCTGTTAGTGCACTGATTGTTTCATTCAGGAAATGTGTACCATGATCACTCATCAGGATCTTCAGACATCCAAATCGTGTCAATACGTGTTCAAACAAAAACTTCACGGTCATTGCGGTCATGCAATCTTTTACTAGTTGCGCTTCTTCCCAACGAGTCAGGTACTCTGTCGCAGTGATGATGTATCTCACCCCCATCTTTCCTTAAGGTTTGATGGGTCTGACAAAGTCGATCACCCACTTTTCAAAGGACTGCAATGTCATTTGTGGATTCAAAGGCATCTCGTCCCTCTGCGATGGTTTACCTATTCTTTGACATAAATCACAGGCCTTGCAATGTGTTTTTTAATCCTGATGGAGGGTTGGTCACCACAACCCTGCGCGGAGAATCTTTTGTGTGGTCACTCACCCTACATAGTGTCCTCCTGTAGCACCCCCATGTGCGTCCGCGAGGATATGAATTCATTCAAATTCAGGTACATACCTTCGTAGTATCTCATCATTGCCCATCTTATATAAGAGCCCCATGATGACAAAACAATATGCCGTGCACACCACCAGTTCCTTCTTCTGCTGGACAAAGAACTCTTTCGACACAGTTCCAGTCATGAGAAAGTGGATTATGTCTGCAAAGTGTCCATCCGCTACGTGCACAACAAAGAGTTGTGCATTAGGTAATCCTTCCTCAAGACTAGTAGGTTCCTCTTCTGTCTCAGTGCACAACAGATGATCTGGTCCCACATTCAAGTGTCTAGGCTTCACAACTACCTCAGAATCATATTCTTGGAACAATAAAAACCACCTGCATATGTAAACCCCAAACATAAGCTTATTGACCAAGTATTTCAGCGTAGAATGATATGTATACATGTTGAAGTGTCCCCCTAAGAGATAATGCCAATATTTTTGGAGTGCGTACACCATAGCCAATCCCTCGTGTTCGGTTGTGGAATAGTTATTTTTTGCTTTAGACAACCTATGACAGGCAAACGCGATAGGGTGATCCAAGCCCTCTCCACCCTCCTATGTTAGTACCGCTCCTAACGCTATACATGATGCGTCAACATGGATACGAAACTCCTCGTCCCCTTTCAGGAAGACCAGAATCGGCACAGAGGTCATTTTTCTTTTTGTACATCCAGGATTTTCTTGCAATCATCGTTCCAGTAGAATGTGGCATATTTTTTCAACAGCTTCTCCATCAGCACAGTGACCTGAGCATAGCTTTTGATGAATTTCCTGTAGTACCCTGTATGTCCCAAGGTAGCATGTAGGTGTTTGACACTTCACGGCGCTTCCAAATTTAGAATCACCGTTCGCGGGGTCTACCATTAGTCCCTGTTTGCAAACCACATGTCCCAATAGGTTCCCAAAGGGAACGAGGAACGTACACTTCTTGAGGTTCAACACAATCAAGTGTCTTCGATAGGTATCCAGCATCAAACGTAAGCTCGCCACATGGTGCTTAACCAATCCAAACATAGTCCAATCATCCAAATAAACCTCCAGGAATTTGTGGATATATTCCTTGAATGCTGCAACAAATATGCGCGAAAAGATGTTTGGTGCGTTCTTCAATCCAAATGGCATAACAGTGTATTGAAATCAACCCCATTCAGTCACAAATGTTGTCTTATGCCTATCTTCCGGCTTTTGATTTGGTGGTACCGTGAGAATCTGTCAATGAAAGAATATGCTTCCTGCCCCTGGACATTTTCCAATACTTCATCTGTGAACGAAGTTGGGAATGGATCATGCACACACACGTCATTTAATTTTCTAAGGTCCACACATATTCTTATCTCGCCCTTCTTCTTCTTCTCCTACACCACCATAGGGCTTACCCAATTGGATTCTTCCACCAGCTCAATGATTCCAACTGCGAGCATCTTGTCCAGTTCTACGTAGACCTTCTCTTTGTACTTTGGATTCAAGTGATAAGGCCTCTTCTTAACTGGCTTTATGTCGGGCTTTAATGTGATCCATATCATTCCTAAACTCTCTAATGATTCCTTTTAAGCTCGTGATCTTGGTCGGGAATAGGTCCTGGTACTCGTGGAGTAACTCAGTGACCTTATCCACCATCACGTCATCGCAATAGTTGCCGAGCATTGCATACTTAGGTTTGGATTCCATACCAATATTTACCTGCTTTGTGTTTACCAGCGCAGTTATGTCAGGGTCTTCAACCAATGGTCCTTGAACCTCTCGATGGCCTTCAGTTTCTGGAATGTTAACTTTTCGTGGATCCTTGTCGTCTTCTTCAGTATTTATATTTTAACACTCCAGCGCGTAGCTCAGCTGAGTAGCCCATTCAGGCTGAATCAATTCTATTGGCTCCTAGGGTATCTTAAAGATAACTACTTTTACTACTTGTAGCACATCATCAACAGTGTCGCACCAATGATCCTCAAACATGAAGGTTAATAGGAACCCTTCGCACAAGATATCTCATTCACTCGTCCCATGGTGGTGCTACATCTCTATATACCAATTCATGGGCATAACATCTAGGGTGTGACAGAACAGGTGCACCCACTCAGGTTGTGGCTCTTCCCCATAAACCTTTGTCCACTTAGCGAGGTGTGGGTACATATCATCACGTCCATCATACTTGTTTGTTAGTCACATTTGAGGCTTCCCAAAACACATGCACATCATTCTCTTGCAAACGAACCAGTCCCCAAAGCTTCCTTAGTGTGTGCCCCACCACCTCACTAGCGTAGCGCGTAGTACCCATTTCAAAGCCTTGAAACGTTGTTGTTCCAATACCTCTCTTTCAAATCTGTTCAAGAAAACATCTACCTCACTTATCCCATCATAAGTAGGTAGATCACTTACTTCCATTGATACATAGTGCAACAATATTGTCATCATGTTGTAGTTCAACGTGGTTACCTCATGTAACCGGTTCTGCCATCACTCTATCTCTTCATCTGAATCCAACGTACAGGAGCTTTTGTGCTCCCATGAAATTTGTCCATCTGCGGTGGGATTTACCCAATCTTTCTCTCACGTAGTTATTTTGTAGATGTAGTCTAAGTCATCGTCACTTTCATAGTCACGCACTGGCTCCATGTAGCACAATCCTTCTACAGGGTCCAAAGGTATGACTACACGCAGAGACTTTTTCTCAAAAATCATCTTGCGCTTCTTCATATTTATCACCCTGTTCATGTCAGTGGCCCAATCTATTCCTAATAGTGCGGGGTAGGGATTGATGTCATCAACAATCTCTATCACTTCAAAGTCTTCTAGCGCACTTGCTCCTTCAATATCCACGGTGATCCCCTGTAATCTCCCCATAGGTATGATCTTTTGTTGGTTCACCATTCACAGCTGGATAGGAGACCATTGCAGCGTAGGCCTTCCCATGCACTCCCATGTCTGCTTCGGCAGAACATTCGTGTCCAATCCTAAACCCAGAATCACTTAGTCCATCTTATATTCCCTAATCTGCGTTGTCAATCTCATTTCTCTTCCCATCCTCGTCGCATGATTTCCAATATTCCAAACTACGCGGGGTTCTCCTGTCGCGGTCCCAACACATCTGTTTATGAGTTCCTGCAATTCCTTTACAGGCTTGTTGTCACGCAGTAGCTTCATGTATGTTTCTAGGAATGTTGTGAGCATTGATGGGTCCATTTCTAGATCTGGTCTGTCTTTGCTTCCTGAAGTGGAGGCATCAGCAAAGCCCTTCCTAGCTTCCATGAAGGTTTCCTTGGCATCCAAATCAAACTCTAGTTCTTTTGTTGGAGCCTTATGAAACCAAGTACTATCTTTAGGTTGCTTGCCTTTATCATCCCTTGTCGTAATTCCACTTTGGAGGACAATTTTCACATTAGGGTCTTCCTCGTGCGGCTCAAACCTCATCATTTGTAGGTTCTGAATCAGGGGAGGTTGGAGAGCTCCCTTGTCACGCAGCCTTGCTATCAGTGGGGGACAATCCTCCATCTCATGATTAAACAAAGTAAAATACAGACATGATGGACACATTGGATTCATGCAATCACGGGCATAATGTCCTAGTCCCCCACAATTGTAACATATTAGTTGTCTGCCACCTCTTCCAGGTCCTCCTCCACTTCGATCTTGTCCGTGCACCTAAAATCTGGTTCACACCACTCTTGTGTTCTAATCAAGGGGTCGCGTTTTGGCATGAAATCTGTAGGTAGGAGTCCTATCCATCATCAACTCATAGCTTCTATAGGTGTGCTCATCGTGTCCCACCGATCTACAAAAATTACATAACAACTACTGCAAATTATGCGTGTACTTCTACAACAAATGGCAGTTGTTTGTAACATGCTTTTCTCCTATTTTACAAATCCCACACCACAAAGTTGGCACCATTCTAGGTCCTACTTGTGCCTCTGGTCTTAACGGCATTGGTGTCCCCTCCCTTACATTTAACACACCATACCTCGTCGCGCACTTCCGGGTGAGCTGTCCTGTCTTGTTTCAAACTCTGCATCTCAAGGCACAAGTTTTTCAGCTGCAAATGGATCTGCTGAACTCCCAGGTTAGGATCCTATATCAAGGTCTCATGTAGCCTAATCACGACCTCCAAGGCCTCTGCCTGAATTGTTAGCCTTTGTTGTGACAACGCATTCCTCAAATGTGATGTTAGCAATGCTACAAACCATTCACGGTGTTGTCCATCCCTCAAAGTCATGTTAGCTTCATGAATTGTGCACTTCAGTCTCTGATCTAATTCCCAAGGGGTCTCGTGTAGTAGCATCGTGATCTCCTTGAACCCAATGATCTACTGCGTCTTTGACTTTAGCTTGCTAAATTCTCTATACAATGCAATTTGGATGTCTGTGATCCCCACATTTGGATTGTCTTTAGAATGCTTAATATACCAGGTTAGCGTGTGGTCTTGTAGAGCGCTGACCAATGTTGCTTTCTTTACATTTTCATCTATAAATCCATGTGCTTCCCATACAACATTTATCACGAACCAAAACTGGTCCGGATCTTCATTTCCTACTCCCTTGAACATCAGCAACTTTATTGCGCTTGCCATGTTGACTCGCGGTGGTGGCACAGGCGGTACGGGAGAAGATGGGGGTGAAGGCAGTGAAACTCACAGTGGTGTGGGTGGGGGTGGTATGCCCAGAATCCTCTGCCTTATCAAATTGATCGCACTTCTTGGTGAGACATTCACGAGCTCTCCCTCTTCCCCTCGCGGAGGTGAAATCAAGGGGCTAGTTTCTAGTTCTGCACTACCTTTGTTTATGTAAATTATCCCACTTCTCATAGCCCTGAACATGAATGTATTGACATAATCCACTTTTCACATAGTAGCATTTTAATCCAAGTGTTTAGAGACTTAACGTACTTACCTCGCAGTCCTTTGAGGAAGCGTCGTTCTACCTCGCTATAGTTGACTAAAGTGTCTACCGTGAACTTAGTATTGAATCCTCCTATAATTTGATCAAGCCAGTGATCAAGAGCATGCATGATCTTATCCTCTGATGCTTCCAATCTCCGCACCAACTCTAGGGTCCACACAATAGGACTATCGAGTGTTGGTGTCCCTGTATGAAAAATTTATCCACCCCTTTTCCTAAATTAATGTATCAATCTAGGTGCATATCCTTTTCAAGGAAACACGCAAGCTATATGCAGGGGCAAGGCTACAATCTTTCATCGACCAAGGTTTCATGATTACCAAATCAAAGCATTGCTGAAACAGAAATAGAAACTCAAATACAGAATATAAAAAGGTATTCGTAGTTATCTAAAGAATTTGCAACAACAATCAAGAAATAAACACAACAATAAACAATACACACATAATAAGGAAATGCGTAGCACCTGATTAGAAGAGCAGGCCCAGCTCTCTGATCAAGGTTGTGTTACTCACAACGAAAGATAGATCAGCAAAAAGGTTTGTATTTTATTAATCTGAACAATGTTGTTACAATACAATGCAGGGACTAGCTAGCCTCGATACAGGAACGAACCCATCTTTTATACCATACAAAGGCGAATAACATCTCTCCCCCAAAGTCTGGCAACTATACGCCCAAAGATATACATCGGTTCGACCACATCACTAGTGCCGAGAGAGCAAGAACAGGAATGATCCAAAATAGGCTGAGAATAGCTGCAAATCAGTTATGTTGTTTCGTTGTGGTCAATCAGCTGCTATGAATCGCGGAATTGCTGCGATATGCCGTGAGGTCAACACCTGCACTCCATAATTTGTGGTCATAACATATTTTAGTGGTTCACATAGGCAAAACCCGCATGACTTTACTTCAATAATTAAATATCCCAAGAGACGATGAAAAGGAATTACCTCACTGTTTTGCATGGTAAATGTATGCGAATAAATACAAAAACGGATGAAAAGAGTAGTGGAAATGATGAGAAAATATAGGCCAATTTGGTACCCAACATCTCCCCCCAACTAGCCTTCTGCACGCCCTTGTGTAGATTGTTGTCTCCACAGATTTGGGTTGGATGAGATTTGTGCTTCGTCAAGCTAGGTGAGATTGTATTCCTCGGCCATCTCTGTTCTTGGGACCTTAAATCCCTCTGAAAGAAGAACTTCCTTCCACCAGTCATTTGGTATATTATAGGCTCGAGTGTAGTGCTCTGCTGGCAACCATAGGACAGGGTATTGAAATCGAATTCCCATCCACCAGACCCCACATGTTTGGATGCATGCCACATATCTTGGCACCCTACTGAGTGCTCGTGCAAAATTTGGTGCTCCAAACGGTTCTCTGTTCCCGACAAATGTGGATGACATAATCCACTTTTCTGACAACTATCCAGGGCCTCACCTTGAAATGTGACCAATTGTTTCACACAGAGATCGATGCACCAGTTTTGTGTCCTCAGCATCCATTCCTTATTTCCCATAATTTCCAAAAATGTAGTGTGCTTATCATACATAGTCACTGATCTCTCGGGTTCTTCTCTTACCATAAACGGCTTCGTGGCTTGATTTGACTCGAATGTGTCAAAAGCCTTCTGCCAGTTTATTTGATTGAAAGTGTAAGAGGTCAGGGCCTTTAAATGAATGTCCCCCACATATGGAACTAGATTAAAATTTCTCTCAACACGTAGGAGATACTCGTGCATGTAAAGCTCACACAAATGCTGAGTTGGCACATCATGGGCTCTCATTATCCGAAGGAACTGTACACCATCCTCAATCTCATGAGTAATTTTTTTTTGGATACTTTCCAAACAGAAGAAAAGAAAACGCTCATGAAAAAATAAAGAATAATTGGAAGTGGGAGGGCGACATGCCATCACCTCTTGTGCTAAATGGAGCATCTGCTCCTTGTTAGTTTTCAACTCTACCACTTTCCTTTCCAGTCGCTCCACCTTGAGTTCTTGCTTGGCATACCTTAATCACATTATATCAATGCGCTCCACATATTCGAAGATTGTCATGGATGCTCGTTCTTGGGATCTCTTTGCTTCGTTCTGATATCGCACTGCGGTAATTTCCAGGTTTGTAATTTAGCCATCAAAGAAAACTCATGACCTTTAAAAAAATATTTTATAGGGCCTGTCTAAGTGGCAACCAAGGTTGTTTCCACTCCATCTATCTGTGTCCCTGCTTCGGCCGTCGTGGTTGTGGGACTCTTCGCCCAACACTTATATCTCTTCACCTATTTCTTCATCTGGTGCATCTGCTTTCTCAGCTTCTTGTTATGGGAATAAGTACCCTAGGGTTTTGGGTTGGAACCACAATAGAGAAAGAGAAATCTACAGAAAGAAACACTCATACAACCCAGGAAACATGCTTATATAAACAAACTATGCAAGAGAGAACATACCCGGATGTCCTTTGTTTGGGTAGTTCCAGTAGGGTTCATACCTTCTGCAACTCCTGATGATCTTCGAACCTGCAAATCAACCAATTCAAACATACATAGCAACATATAGATAAAGAATTTTAATAAAACTAACTTTATGTAATATAATAAAATGATTAGGTATACATCAAAATAAAATTCACATATGAATTATAATACTATCTAATGCATAAACACAATTAATCTCAAGAACAAGACAATGCTTCTTTTTATTGTAGAAAGCAATAACTAACACGGAGAGAATTCACCTAAGTCTTCTTCTTCCATCTCCAAGTGGAACCGTCCTCCAGATCTGTCTAGTCCCAGTCTTCAACAACCTCCTTCCATAACCAATACCATGATATCTCAAGCAAGTGGGAGAATATCAACAATCAAGGAAACAAGGGTTTCCTGAAACTTGGGGAAGCGCATGAAGCATAGGGATACTTCCGACTCAGTCCAGGGATAATATCAGTAATAACTCTATCTCTTCTTCTGCTTAAAGCCTTCCTATAGAAGTTTATTTATACTTCTCCCAATCAGTTTTTTAGTTGGGAAACAGTTGGGCTACGGGCACTAGGAGGTAATCAACAGGTAAAACCCATGAACTCCGCCCAAATTAAGGAAATTTAATTTTTTTAAGTGTTTTAACACATATACGTGGCTTGGGTTTGACTAATCCACATGTACATGCTTTTATCTTAGGGAAAAGTAGCATACAGGGAGTAAAACACAGTTTTTAAAATATTTGAACCAAGTCTGGAAGGAGGGGTTTCCCTAGGCCATAAATGAAGCATCACAAATACCAAGGGTGGTAAATGATGCTATAACACTTATTAACCTCTGTTTTCAGCTGCATTGCTTCTTTGAATTGTAGCTGATATTTATGCTTCATAGGGAGCCTTCATTGTTCGCAAAATTCTACCCATTCTTGTTTGACCATCACCTCATCTAGTACTACAGCTGGTTTGACAGGTGGTGGATTACTTAAGGGAGTATCCATAGGGTTAATTGACGGGACTATTTTTCTTGGCCTCTCTTCCTGGAGAGAAGTTTCTCCCTTACTAACTCTTGCCTCATCATGTTGTGAAACTCTCTCGACAAGTGGCGATCTCACTTGATGGGTGTCCATCGGTGGTTTAGACAAAATTTCCCCTTCAGGTTCCCTGGTTTCAAAAACATCTGTCTCTTCCTTTATTCCTGGTTCCTGGGAAAGGTCTCTGTGGAGGTCTGTGGTCAGCAAACCTATGGTAGTTGGTTCTTTATTTGACCCAACAAACTTCAAAATTGATGGAACGGCCACATCCTCCTCCGCGTGTCAGGAAGAGCAAGATACCCTTACCCATTTTGGAATTGAGAAGTAAGAGGAAAATTGAAATTTTTCTTACCTGATCTGTCTCAACCCCATTTGTGGCTCCGGGCTCTTTCCCTCTATCTATAGCATCTCTGCTCTGGTTTGAAACTTCTGCCACTGCAGTCCCCTATTCTGAGGTTGACGTTGGTTCTTGTGGAGCAGCATCAGTCTCATTATTTAACTCTTCTACAATCTCCCGGGTTGGACAGGTTGATGGTGGTTCTTGTGGGACACCCACGACCGCAATATTAATGAATTCCTCCACCTCATCTTGATGTGGTACCTCTTCTCTTATTATAGTGCTGCCGAATTTCTCCACTTGCTCCATGGTGGTGACCCTTTCTTTATTGGCCCCTTGCTGCAACACTTCTTCTTCCATTGGTTCGGCAGTTGAGGCTGGTTCTTGTGGAATGGCCTCGACTATCCTCTCTGGTTCACTCTCCTGGTTCTGTTCTAGCCCCTCGAGTTCCGTCTCCATTTCCTCTGGTTCTTCTTGATCTATGAATTCATCCTCTGCTCTAGTTCCTTCCTCCATCGCTTCTGGCTCCTCTTCTCTAGCAACTCTAATAGTTGCTATCTCTTCCTCCGTAGAATCCCGAAATGTTTCCCACAAAATTTGAAGTCAGCTGATTGCATGTATGACTAGCAACTGAACCAGACCATGGTTGGTAATGACTACTGCCACTTGTCGCGAATGCCAAGCAGAGTACGCCATCAAATGGAGACTCTTCAACAAGAAGAAAGGAATATTCGATGAGAAGGCTTCCGACTATGGGAACTAGAGGTGAGCCAACATTCTGAGATGATACTTAAACATGGTGGTATACCTCCCCTTACAGGTTATGTATCTCATTGCAAAACCTGCTACCTCACCCCATGGGTGTGGTAATGAATTATGGTCATACCCCGGCCCTTCTAAACAACATTTTCTCGGGCCTTCAGAAATGCCTTGGGGAACTCTGGAATGGCGGTTTTTCGTGAAAAGCATTTTTACCCCTACTAGGGTAGCCCGCTGACCTTTGCAATGGCTTCTTCTGTAACAGGGATTTCTATCCCCCGGACCCGAGAGCTCCCCTCCTCTAAATTGAGTGCAAATTCAATTGCAATTGCCTCATTAAACCCCTGCAATCTGTCGAAGTAGACGTTCCACCCTGCATTTTCAAAAACCTGCCATACTTCCTGGTTGTTTCGGACCATTGTCATGCCCTCCGACTCATGGTGCATAGCCAACCCACCCATCCCTGTAGGAACTGGATTAGCACAATGGATACAATCAGCTGGTAGGGAGAGAGTAACAACAACCCAACTGATGAAGGTAATAATGTTAGCATGGGGGCTGCGGGGTAAAAGGACGGTAATAATGGCAGGATATGATAGTACAAGTGAATGATTATGGTGACTGAATACAACATACTGGGGAAATGACCAGTAAAGTTCTTGGTGTACTAATTCAAATTCCAATGCGTAGGAATCATGATTACAAAATCACATGATTCTTGGTTTCCGTTTGCCTTGGATTTGGTAATGATGTGATATGATTACGATTTTAGGTACACCGTCATTTATTTGTGACGAGACCTTCCCCCCAACTTAAATGTGGTTGTCTGCAACACGTACTAGTCTCTTTTTGGAATATTTTAATTAAATCTGTAAGAGTCAATAAAGGTGTACCTAGCGACCTACCTGGTGGTGGAGTAACAACAACAATAACTGGTAGATTAACGACACCGGTGGAGTAACAACAACGGAGAGTAACAGCACCGATGGAGTAACAACAACTGTGGAGTAAAAACACCAATGGAGTAAGAAAAACGGTGGAGTAACAGCAACTGCGGAGTAACAAAAACTGTGAAGTAACAGTAACTGCAAAGTAACAACACCAATGGAGTAATAGCAATGACTGTTACTTGAAAAATTTGTCCTTGCCATAATTTGGTTCTTATTCCTACAAAAAGACAAACAAGTAAGTGGTAACAACATATATTTATATTATTATTGTATATATATTATTATTATTATTATATATATATATATATTATATATAATTATTATATATTATATATATATTATATCTATATATCTATATTTATATATTTATATATAATATTATATATATATTATATATATATATATATATATATATATATATATATATATATTAGCAAAAGGCAGAGGGAGTATTCACTGCACCAACAACCATCAAACCAGATGTATAAGAAAGATGTTTGATGAAGGCGTCCTTAGAAGTTGCACGATTGTATAACTTCATACAGTGTCCGTTCACTGGGAAGGAAGTACGATTTTCATCTACTGTGAACAATCTGACTGTTCCATTGTCAAATACAACATCCACTTCATAGGGTCCCATCCAACTAGTGTGAAGCTTTCCTTTAAAATCTTTAAACCGGGAGTCATAGAGCAATGCCCAGTCTCTTATATGAAACACCTTTTTCTTGATAAATTTATCATGCCATTTCATTCTCTGTTGTTGGATAGTATTGGTTCTCTGGACAGCTACTAAAGGAATCTCATCTAACTCATTGAGATGTTCCAGTCGGTGTTTCTGGGCCTCTGATAAGTCTAATCCCACTTCTAAATATGTTCTGAGCATATTAACCTCAAACTATACTGGAAACAAGGGGGATTTCCCATATACTATCTCAAATGGTGAAAACTTGGTTGTATTCCTCCATGTCATCCTATATGCCCAAAGAGCTTCTGGAAGTTTCTGTGACCAATCCCAGTGATGACTTGCTACAATTTTTGTCAAGATATTTTCCAATACCTTGTTTGTACTTTCTACCTGTCCATTCTCTTTGGGATGGTAAGGATTTGTCACTTCGTGTTTAACCCTGTACTTCAACATAAGCCTCTCTATCATGTGTGATGTGAACTGTGCTTCTCCATCTGAAAAAATTTCTCTCGGGGTACCATATTAGGAAAAAATCTCTTGAAAAAGGAAATCCGCCACCACCTATTCTGTTTCTTTTGCAACCGCTCTAGCTTCCACCCACTTAGTCACATAATCAGTATAGACCAATATGTGCACTTTCTAGTGAGAAGGTAGGTTGATGGGTCCAACAAAATCGATGGCCCACTTCTCAAAAGGTTCAAGACTATCTGGGGCTGTAATGGCATTTCATCCAATTTCCCAGGTTGTCCCATCCATTGACAATTGTCACATCTTCGGACATAATCTCTAGCATCACAAAAGATAGAAGGCCAGTAGTATCCCATTTGCAGCACCTTGTGGCCTCTTCTTTTATTTGCAAAATGTCCTCCACAAGGTCTGCTATTGGTGGCCTTCAATATCTCATAGATATCATCCTCTGATACACAGCACATAATCTGTTGATCAACCCCTGTATGAAAGAGGTGTCCTACCATCCATGAATATCAAGTACTATGATGAATAATTTTCCAGTGATCCTTATATGAAAAATGAATAGGTACCTTCCCTATAGCACGATAGTTAGCAATATCTACATACCACGGACTGTTAGCAGAAATTGCAAGGAGATATTCATCTAGAAAGCTATCTTCGATTGGTGTACCTTCGGCATTATTTTCTAATCTAGAAAAAAAATCAGCAACCATGTCGTCCTTTCCTAGTTTATGTACTATGGTAATATCAAATTATTGAAGTAGAAAAATCCATCTTGTAATACAACTAGGAGCAATGGGTTTATTCATCAAATACCTGATGGCTGCATGATCAGTGTGTACAAAGGTGGGGTAACCAGTGATATAGTGCTGAAACTAGATGGTGTAGATGACAACAAGGAATTCTTTTTCAGTCACTGTGTAGTTTAACTCAGTAGGAGCCAAGTTGTTACCAACATAGTAAACTGCATATGGTACCTTATCCACTTGCTGCCCCAAAACTACCCCAACTGCTGTCTGGGAAGCATCAGCATGAATATGGAATGGTAATGCCTAGTCTATCCCTCTAAGGATCAGGGCACTACAGACTAGTTCCTTGATCTTCACAAAGGCTGCATCATAGTCATCTGTCCACACAAAGTCTGCATCTTTTGTTAGTAATTGAAAAAGTGGATGTGATGTTTTAGCAAAATTTTCTATAAAGCGCCTGTAATAACTAGTACAACTGATAAAGCTACGTACCTGAGTGGGTGTTCTGGGTATTGGAAAATGTTGTATTACCTTTATCTTAGCTGGATCCATCTGGATTCCGGTAGCCGAAAGCAAGTGTCCCAAGACTATTCCTTCATCCATCATCATATGGCATTTCTCCGTACTTAAATAGACATGTGCGTGCTTGCATCTTGCAAGAACTTTTTCTAACTTCCCCAGTGCTTCTTCAAATGAATCTTCATATGCCATGAAATCGTCCATATAAATCTCAACACTATCATCCATCAGATCAGAGAAAATCCCTAAAATTACCCTCTGGAATGTCACAGGTGCATTACAGAGACCAAATGGAAGGACTTTGTATGTGAACGTTCCCCAAGAGCATGTAAATGTAGTCTTATCCTGATCTTTAGGAGCTATCTCGATCTAGTTGTACCCGCTAAATCCATCCAGGAAGGAGAAAAACGTTTTCCAAGCTAATGTATCCAAGAATTGGTCAATGAATGGTAATGGAAAATGGTCTTTTTGAGTTGCCTTACTTAATTCTGTGTAGTCCACACATATTCGCCATTTACATTTTTCTTAGGGATCAGTACCAATGGGGAAACACAGTGGCTTTCTGAGATGGGGTAGATAAATCCCACGTCCAGCAGCTTTTGGAGCTCTTCTTTAACAATGTTTTCAGAGCAAGGTTCATTCTTCTATGGGGTTGCCTCACAGGATGATAGTCCTCCTTAATGTATATGTGATGGATGCATAGATTAGCAGGAATCCCTTTCATATCTGAGTAGTCCTAGGCAAAGGCTTCTTTTTGTTTCTGAATAACAACCAAGAGTTGTTTCTTCTAGGAATCCCACAGATCTAGATTGATATTCAAGGCTTTTCCTAGTTATATTTCCATGAAAATACTGTCATGGGGCATAGCTGTAGGTATCTCATCAAATCCATCTGTTGTTCCAATACCTTCCTGAGTCTCACAGCTCAAGACAGACTTAAGGATTTTTTTATTCAAATCTAAAATAGAACAAGGATCACTGATAAAGGTAGTAATTTCATCATCTTCTATTTTGGTTTTCAACTGGAGGGCATGTCCAATAGTAAGAACTGGTCTTAACTCCTCATTTTTTGATTCAGACTCTTTCTTGTATGAAGATTTCTTGTAGCCTACTAATTTTGCTAATGAGTTGGGTTTTGCGGGAGGATATAACACTAGATTCTTAGTATTTTGTCCATTTGAAATAATCATATGTCTAGACCGACACCCAATATAAGCATTTGCAGTTTCCAACCACGATATTCCTAGAATCAAGGGGTGTCCTCCAGTTGGAGATTGCA